>LUCM01003717.1:0-15235 GCA_008360955.1 Fasciolopsis buskii
CATTATCCAACGGACTGCAAGTGGCTGCACTTTCATAAGTATTTGTGGTGAGTGCTTCAGCAAGCTGAGCCAAGAATCTGTCTGTCAGAGGCGAATGAAAATCTAACCGGCCCTCTAAGTAACCGTCCGGAACAAGTTGGTCTATCAGCTGGATTATTTGTTTGCGAAGTGAAACAGCTTCCTCATGAGCTGACACGTAATACCAAATCAGATACTCTTCTTGAGATTTTTGCCGAGCTATTACCCAGTTATTCAACAAACTCGTAAGTTGATTCAAGGCATTCGATGCCAACGTGGACAACTGATCGACATATTCCGGCTCCAGAAAGAGCGGAGGTAAATCTGCGGGAAGTGCATCGGAAGTAACACTAATCGGATATGTAACTTCTAGACCGTCAACAAAATCGAAAACATACAACCGCTCCAACAGACCTGGATCAGATGTTGGATCGAAGTAGCCAAGTTGATATGTCTCGTGTACAGATATCGTCCGAGTTGGCTTGGTGCATTTCTAGATTCTATATCTACGGTTCCATTTCCTCATTCTGGTGATATAACCGGTGATCCATTGGTCCACTTTTTTGTGGTCTTCTGACCCTCGTATGCAGGTTTCTCCTTTGGAGATTAAATCACTCTGATATTCTGATTCAGTTTTTATTCCAGAATCCATTCAACTTTAAACTCGATTGAGACGTCTTCGATATCCTTTACTGTGACGGAGAAGTCGGGCATTGACACCCTCAGATTTCTCGGGGGAAACTGAGCGTAACTGCGATTCGAAGACGAAACATGGACAACGAGTCCACATCCGTTGACATAATGCATGTCAAAGTAATTCTGAAACGGATGGTACACACGGAAAATACGATTATCTTTGTCTGTTAGCAGAGAGCACAATGTAGCACTACATAATCAAAAGAAACTTTGCGGAGCCAGTTCAATGGGAAATAAACTGAATGGCGGTGCAGGGAAAACAGACATCAAATTGACATCAGTCAGGCTTCGGTCTTCCTTGCGGCGTCAGTTTAAAAAAGACCATTAATGCTGCACCAGTGCTCTGGTTTGGGTTCCTACTTCATCAGTATCATCATCATCATCATCATCACCATCATCGTTCAGCGTTAAACAACAAGGTAAAGCCCTCTGGACACGCGTGCCGTTGCCCCAAGGATACATGTTTCTACAAAGGAAGTGAATATCCAAGGGAAACAGGGAATGGACCTACACAGTTGGGAAAAAATAACATGCTGCTGTAGCCAACACACGGAACACAGTCTAATTGTACAAAGACGCACGTGTTTTTACAATCATTCTAATTCGATAGAAAAATGCAACATGATCGCCCACTGTCACAGTCCCTGCCATATTCCTTCGGTGTCTACAGTCAGCTAGTTGACGGGTTTTCCGTACCCCAACCAAGAAGACACGAGACACCTACTTTACCTAAGTCCGCTATGCATTTCTCACTCCACGTTGCCACATGGCTTCCTTTCGACTTACGTCACAAACCCAGTTGGCTGTCGAACGTTTGTCTGATCCGACTGTTCGCAACAGCTACGAACAGAAACTATCCGATGAACCAAGAACTCCGACGAGCAACAATGTAGACGAGCAGTGGAATCAAATTAAGCAGGCTATCTTTTGGCAGCAGATTTCGCCTGTGGTCCTACATTTAGCGTTTATCAAGGGCACTGGATCTCGCAAGATCGCTGGGTCTAATGGAGCAAAAACGCCAGCTGCCTAACTGCAAGGAAGTAAATAAGGTGCGTCGACAGTTGCAGCGTCAGTTGACAGTAAACTCTAAGAACGACCGCGAAAACTGGTGGGTTAAGGTAGCCGAAGCGATGAAGGAAGCGTCCGCTTCAGGTAACGGTCAAAGGACGTTGAAAGCTTATTAACGCGACAGCGGTAGCGGCGAACTTCGGTTAGTGAAGTCGTGTGCGATAGGCTGGAGAGCTCATTCAATGGTAGACAGGGACAAGATGGACCGATTGGGCAGAGCTTTCAAGGAATCAGTTAGCTGGCACATGCTAACGTATTTAGTCAACGTCTGCCAGTTTGTAAATCAATTGGAGGTGTCACTTGATCACCCCAAAACGGAAGTAGAAGTGCAGTCGAATATTACGGCTTCCATGAAGAGGGGAAAAAGCAGACCGGTCCTGACGACCTTACCCAGTTTCTGCTTTCAAATTCGATGGAAGCTCTGAGTGAAATCGCTTACCGCATTGCTTCGCGAATAGTATGGGACGAAGGAGCTTTTCATTCCGTTATCGTGAATGAGACATACTTGACCCTCTTCAAGAAGGGTACATGGAGTGACTGCAACAATCATCGTGGGATTAGTTTAATTCCGATAGCTACTCAGGTGTTAGCTTCGATAATGCCGCGCCGTTTGACACCGATTTGTGGCAGTAATATCTGCGAACAGCAGGCCGGATTTCGGCCAGGTTGAGGTTGCATCAGCCAGATATTCACTCTCCGACAGATACTCAAAGCGCGCCACTCGCGCCGCCGTCCTACGATCGTAGTCTTCCTCGACTTGAAAGTTGCTTTCGACTCCGTGGATCGACCGGCTTTACTCAGTGCTCACCACCTGGAAGGGTATGCCAACGAAGTTTGTGAACCTGTTGCGAGCATTGTACTTGCACACCTATGGTCGCGTTAGGGTATAAGGTGAACTCCATTACCTGGCCCAAGACGAATTTGAAGAAGAATGGAGAGATGGGATGCCGTTGTCCGACACCGCTTGCCGCTTCGAATGAAATTGTTAGTTCACCGTATACCTTCACACGACCATAGGTATGCAAGTACAATGCTCGCAGGAAATCCGGGAACTTCGTTGGTACCACCATTCCGTTGAACAGCAGTGGATAGGTCTGTCCGATCCACTGAAACAAACGCGCCTTTCATGTTCAGAAAGACCACGATCGTAGGGCGGCGGTGTCCATAGCGCGTCCCGAAGAGCTGCCGAAGAGTGAATACCAGGTCGGTGCAACCCCGACCTCGATGAAATCAGGCCTGCTATTCATAGACGCCATTCTCGCGAACCGGTGTCAAACGACGCAGCATTATCGAAGCTAACACCTTAGTAACTATCGGAATTAAACTGATCCCACGATGATTGCTGCAGCACTTCGTGTGCCCTTCTCGAAGATGGATACAATTAGTGACTCACTCCACGATAACAGAATGCGTTCCTCGTTCCAAATATTGCGAAGTAAGGAGGTAAGTGATTTCATCTGAGCGTCACCACCCAGTTTGGATAGAACTGAGGGAACTTCGTCGGCACCTTCTCTTTTCCCCTCCTCAGGAGTTGAATATTCGACTCCATTTCCAATTCCGCCAAGGGTCGACGAACACCTTCAAAGGATTCGCAGCTGCGAATGTCGGCCTAAATAAGTTAGCGTGTGGCTAGCTAAACTGATCCTTGAAGTGCTCAACCCAACGGTCCAGCCTTTGCTGTTTACCAGAGATGAGCTCTCCAATCCTATCGCTATGGATGAGCTCTTCATTTCTGTCGCGCACGGTTTCACTAACCGAAGTTCACCGCCCATTGGCGTCTCATAAAACTTAAACAATGTTTGACTGTTACCTGAATCGAATTCCAATTCCATTTTTCGGCTACCTTAACCCACCAGTTTTCACGGTCATTCCGAAGGCTTATGGTCACTGGACGCAGCAGCTGTCGACGATATCTACCTTGTGTTGCTAGGATTGGATGGAGTGACCGGCTGAGTAATGTGGAGGTTAAGAATCTAGTACTAAGTGCCAATCCTGAGAGCATTCTTATCTAGCTTATGAAACTTAGAAGACTACGCTGGTTGGGTCATGTCTGTGCGGATGCGGAACACTCGTCTTACCATACGTTGCCCCATTTGCGTTCCTCTCAAATGAATGGAGAAACCATGTGAAGGCCAACGGATGAAGTGGCAACGTGGGATGAGAAAATGTACAGCGAACTTAGGTAAAGTAGGTGTCTCGTGTCTTCTTGGTTGGGATACGGAAGACCCGTCAACTAGCTGGCCGCAGAGAATGAATAATATGGCAGTGGACTGTGAACAGTGGCGATCATGTTGTCATTTTCTATCGAATTAGAATGATTGAAAACACGTGCGTTTGTACAATTAGACTGTGTAAAGCAATTGACTGACTCTAGCTTATCACCAAAACGGTGAGTACAGGCACAGGTTCCCACCACTCTTGAAAAAATGTCTTGCACTATGAGGATGCAATGCCACATATCTTATCGAGTACTTCGGTCGTCAAGCGATTCAACGTGTGTTGAATTTCCTGTGCGACTAACTTTGATCTCCAGGGACCCGGCAAAACCTCTGGATGGGAAAGCCCCGTGAGGAAAGCTGGATTGTCAAGAATGAGAATAATACACTGTATCTAAGTCTGCTTTAATTCTCCTCATCCTGTATAATGTGCTCACGCCCAGGGGGTTTTTCCATTTCGTGGGAGGAACGGAGAATAAACCAGGGTATGGTGGACGAGTTTTCGTCATACACAACATGTGACCTAACCAATGAAGTCTGCTCAGCTTCATAGGCCAAGATAAAAGGTTATCAGAACTGGCACCTAATACCACATCCCTGACCTCCGCATTACCCGGTTACTCCAACCAATCCTGATACTAGGCAAACATCGGTGATCAAAAACCTCCAAGGGATGCACACCTTTACCGTACGAACTCCACACCTCGCAAATACGCAGAAGTGAGCGCATTGCGGTACAGTACACGCAAACTTACAACCTAAGTGGAATATTTGGCCGAAAGCCCAACACAGTCGAGTGTATTCCGTTTGAGCCTTAAATATATGCCTAGTCGTCTTTACTACCGTGCCACTACCTTTCGTAACGCAGCCGCCGAGGTACCCGAAACAGTCCACAATCGTTAGTTCTTCATCCAGCATCAAATTCAGGACTGATGACGTCCAATACTGTAATGGCACTTTACACTTTGGGGGTGCAAAGCACATGATGTATGGCGCTACAACTACGATGATCGCTACCAGTGCCTGTGCTTTTCTCGAAAATGGATAAAGTAACGGGATATCTACCTCGTTCGAAATATCACGGATTAAGAATGTAAATATTTTTGTTAGGGCGTTCCCATCTAATTCGACAAGAAATGAAAGGAGGTCGTAGGAAACGACAGCTTTTCTTCCCTTCAGTAGTCGAATGTCCGACTATACTTCGCATTCCCCTGGGGAGTCCAGATACTTGCTAAGGATTTGCAGCTGTGGTCGTCAGACTACCCACATTGGCGCGCAGCCAACTAAACCGTTCATTGAAGCATCTAGCCCAACCGTCCAGTCGCTGCTGACTGTCATGCATAAGCCCTCCATTTCTATCGTATACGATTCCACCGACCGAAGTTCGCCTCCCATTGGTGGCGCGTATATGCTTAAACGGTCATCAGTTGTTGCCTAAAGCAGCTCCCACTCCCTTTTCTTCGGCTGCTTTAACTCACCAGTTCTCATGGTCTTTCTTAAGGCTAACCGTCAGTTAATGCTGAAGATGTTATCAGTTATTAGCTTTGCATTTAGGGAGTTGGTAATTTAACTCCATTAGGCTCAGCGACACTTGCGAGGTCCAGTGTCTTCGGTGGAATTTGGATATAGGACATCTGGCAAGACCTGCTGCCGAGTGTATTGCCTGCTTGATTTCATCCCAACGCTTAACAACAGTGCTGCGCGTCGGGGTTCTTAGCTCATCTGACAGTTTTTGTTCATAAATTGTGCAAGCAGCCGAAACCGACAGACGTCTTCCATCCAAGCCAGTTTGCGTCGATGACCAGTGAACCAGCGCATGGGCCGATTCGACATACGTGGCCCGGTACGATCTACAGTTCTAAACAGAACCGCACAAACGGTAGCCTAAAGCGATATGGTCGATCTGGCTCAAACTGCCGGTCTAGTAGGGGCACCATATCGCTGTGACGCGAACTGTGCGGGAAATTCGCACTAGAAAGAAGCAATGACTGAATAAAAATCGGGAAGCTCGTCCCAGTTATACGTATGCTGAGAGGGTAAGGCGAACCACCCACCTGAACAAGCTTCCGGCGCACTAAGTTTTCAATGGCGGACTAACAAGTTTAACCCGAATACTCCTAAGGTAAGCATGAAACCCTTTATGCACGGTGAACGCATCTCCGAGAACTTCGTGCACATACATTCCCTGTTTTACTAATTTTATGGACGTAAGTCATACTAGCATACCACGAAATTAACGCCTAGCACGGTTGCTACTGTGGGAGTTACAACGCAGCTCATGAACCAAGGAGTACTTTCCGTATGCCTACGCGGACAAGATCGCACGAACAATTCCATATTTACTCTTCAACCAGAAAGGTCCCACATCGGGGAGTTCAGGGACCGAAGTGCTAAGGAAGTTGCCTCCCTGAATCCGCCGAAGTTCGTACACCATACATCGCGTCGCATCGGTTCCCTTGAGATTCGGAACATCAGGCTTCCATATAATGAACAGAACACAATAATCACGGGAACAGACAAGTGTCAGACACCGAATTTCCTAGGCATCGGGTTGCCGTGCCGACAGGACCGAATCTAGGTATGATATCTGAGCGCCTTGGTTCATTGACAACTTACGTACCTAGTCAACAATTCGCTGAAATATCAACTTGGCATTCGCCATTGATTAGCTGAACTCTAATAGCTCTTAGCAATCAGACTCAGAACGTAAGTAATAAATCACTATATTATTGTCAGAGTGCTTACACCCTATGCAAACCGGTAACAATGTTACCGCCTGTAAATTTAATCGGTTTTTATTTTCCAAGGACGAGCGCGAAATCCCAGTGGCATTAAAGCCAAGTAAAGGTCTTCTAGAACTGATACGTTGTTAGTGTAAAGATATTAGAAGCTCTGACCTAAGTCAGAGTGTGGACTGAGGACAGACAACCGATTTAATAAGACACGGCACCCTTCCTTATCATACGGAACTGCACCTAACCTAGTCCTTGTGGGCAGCTACAGGCCGTTACAGCCCCCCGCCGACTGCAGCTACGGAACCAACGCGGCCGTACCGCATAATTCAAACTGCGCGCCAAAGACCTTCAGTCCCGGTTCCAGTTTGAATACAGTACTATACGGCGAGACGTTTGATCGTCAAGGTTCTTGCGCCGAGAGCTCCTTGAATCTGACGATGCTTCGATAACAAGGCGGTGGAAGCCTTCTTCAGTTTTTACAACGGAGGAAACATCTCACACACTGCCCTCTCCAACCACAGCTAGTCATGCGTTGTCTAGTCTCCCTTTGAATTTGCGCACTAGCCCCATCTCGACCACTTCCTCTGGTAACTTATTCCATCCATTCACCACTCATGTGGCAAACCATTTGCTCCTCAGCCTGATGGTTACTTGTCCCCGCATAATCGTTTTCCCGTTACCTTCGATTGTGTCGTTCCCCTTATCGGCTATAGGCTCCAAGGTGACCCCGCACCCCTGCCAGACCCTTAATGATTTTAAAGATCTGCAATAAGTCACGACTTTCCCTACGTCTCTCCAGGGAGTACAAACCAAGCGCCATCATCCTCTACTTACATCCCATGTGCCTCTAATGCCCATTCTACCATGTAAAAGCACACATTTTACTCTCTTACTAAATGTAGTCTCCATGCCTGGACATAGTGCGATTGGGCATATGACTTGAGCATTGACAGAAGAACGTTAGTCGTCCTAGATCCTACGGTCCTCTTAAGTTGGTGGAGCGCAAACCACGCCTTCGTGTCCGAGTTGTGACATTGCAAACTGGGTTCGTAGTCTGCACTCACGACTATCCCGAGGTCTCCTGCTTGCTGAATCTGTTCCATCGCTACCTGATGCCTAGGTGGACCCATGTGGCGAGGGGAGTTTGCTTCTCCTTCCGTGAGCCGCCGAAGTTTGTTCAAGTTCATCGGAAGATCCCAGATGACCGACCACTGGTAAACTTTAACCAGATCCCTCTGCATTGCCTCACTGTTTGCTGCCCTAATAGTATGATGTCGTCAGCAAACATCAGACACGGATTTTGCAATCCATTAGCTATGTTGTTGACATATATAATGAAGAGCAGTGACCCTAAGACAGATCCCTGGGACACCCCGCTCTGTAGCAATCCTCTGCCCGATAGACAACCCTCGACTCCCACCCTGAAAGATCGGCCCTTCGGACATTGTCCTGTTCGGTTATTCACCTTAGCGTCAGATCCAAAAAGCTTCACTTTCTGGCCAGAAGCCTGTGGTCCACGGAGTCAAAGGCCTTCTGGAAGCCCGGATAGCAGACTTCTACTCTTTCGCCCCTGTCAATTCTACCTGTAATATTGTCCAGGAAGCTTACGAGGTTGGTCAGACAGGAACATTTGTGCCAAAATGCATGCTGTTCTACCATTATTGACTCGTTAGCCTCTAGATGATTGACTATTCTGTCGCGAAGAATTCTCGCGGGAGTCTTCGGCATAACGGATGTCAAGCTCACCGGTCTCCAGCTACTGCAGATGTCTCTGTCGCTGCCTTTATGCACCGGTGTGACGGTCGATGTCAACCAGTTTACGGGGAGCCGCCCCTCGTCCACTAAAGAGCAAGGTTCCACCAAGACCTCCGCCAGCGGCTTAACTATCGCTGCGTAGATCCCATCGGCCCTGTTTTTTTCGACGCATCCACATTTATTAAGCTACCCCTGACTACTTCCTCCGTGATTTCTCCGTCCGGCATCTCCACCAAACGGGTGACAGGGTCTAGTGTTAGTCCCTGCGTCCCTTAATCTCGCCTGTATAATGGCTGCAAATATTTCAGCAGGCAGTCCGCCTTCTCATGTCTGTCTGTTGACCTAATCCCCTGGTGGTTTTTACCCCCACCAACGACCTTTCGCAAATCGCGAGAGAGTTAAGATCTCTACCCCCATCCCCGCGCTTCCTGTCCCCTTATTTTGGCTCTTCCGGCGTATGGCAGTCACGGGTGTCGGGTCCAGACTTAGTGGCTCAAGGTGCGACCACTCACTGCGTTCGCCTTCAGCCCTGCTGCACAGAATTGAATTCAGCTGCCATCCTTCATCCAACTTTTGGGTTCTCGGTTTGATGACTTGAATCCACGCTGCACTGAATCCTGGCAAGTCCTCTTTTTGCAACCTTCGCCTTGATCCTGCTTATGGCAGTATCATCTGGCACTGTGGTAATCACCTCTCTGGTGATCGCCTTGATTCTATTGGCTTCTACCACGAACCTATTTCTATGCCGTGGATTGGCGAATTCCACCAGCGTTGGTCCTGGGTCCCGGCATCCAGAGTCACCGACTACCTGTCATCTTCCCAGGAAAAATACCGCTTTGATAGCAATATGTTCCTGTATTTTCACCGTTTGGAGAAGGTTTAGGGCACGGTAATTCACCGCTCGTTCCCTCTGCTTCCCCACCTTCACAAAGTGCTCCGGGATCCCGTGGACAAGGACATTTCGATTTCTACCCAACCTACTGTCGCTATAGTTTTGTACGCTATTGAGCTCCCTGTTCATCTGGTGCAGGGTCTTCTCTACGTTCAACAGTCTTGCACCTATTTCCGAATGACTTGTGGCCGAATCGATGACCTTTGCTCTACTTGGGTTCTTATACTCGCGCGCCTGCGCTCCTTCGTCTCCTGTTTTCCTCATGGCTTGCCCCTCCGCCTTGCCTCTGGTTCCCCCTGAGATTGTACGTTTGCTTTACCTCCAGCTACGCTTACACTCTCTGAGGGTTTGATGACCTCCGCTCATATCCGGTCAGCAGAGGCTACGCTAGAACTCTCTTCCGCTGCTGCAGGTGCCGGTGGCAGATCCTCTTCCTCCTGGATGTCCTTACTCGTTGCGGCATCTAGTAAACCATTTGTAACATTGTCGTCACGCTCAGCGCTCCCCTTGTCACCTGCATTCGGAAAGGCTTGCCGTTGGCCTAACTGGGTGTTACCAGAGATGGCCCTTCCTGTGAACTTCTTGCAAGCTGAGCAAACCCAGCTTAGATTGTCCTATTGTCAGTGGAGCTCGTAAATATCTTATCTAAGGCCTCCACCTGCACAGTGGAACCGTTTGCTACACGTGTCACACTGAATTCCTGCTGCCACACTTCACATGTTGTTCAGGGCTTCGCACTGACCTTCTGGCATGTAATTTCTACCTAGACGGCCTACTCATGAAGTATGGAAGCCCTTAATCACGCAAAATTGTAGGCAGGTATGCTCAATCCCAGCTAGAGTCAAGAAGAGTAGCCTTTTGGGAGCAAAATCTATTCGATCACCTTCCTTGATACACTCTTTGTTCCCGACTGCCTACGGATTCTCTATTCTTGATCTTCCTGGTATGAGCTAGCAGGCCACGCTGCGGTGTGGCGCAGTTGTATTCCGGTTTACTTGTCTTTCAGTTCCAGTACCAGTTAGATTACAGGACTATGCGGCGAGATGCCTGATCGTCCAGGTTCTTGCGCCTAGAGCAATGATTTGTTGCACGGACAAAACGCAGAGCTTATTATACCCCTAATCCTGTGTTGTCATTTTTGCGAGGTCTGCCGCATGTTCAGCTCCAGTGGCCTGGCTTCTGCCACAAGGAAAAGGTTGAGCACTCATCTCACCCTTGAGGCGCGAGAACGTTGCCGCGTGCGCGTTCCGTTTTATACAGAGCGGCACCGTATTACCCTGTACTTGAAGCAACGAAGGAAGAAAAAAGAGGCTTCCAATTTATAAGAACCCAAGTGCATTTTCTGATTTTTACTTCATTCATGTTGTTCCATCTTTGCTGCATTTTTCCATTTAGCAGAAAGACAGTGGTGGCTTAAAATAAAGAGTATCCCAAACCTGTGCACCATTAGTTGGAGAGATTTTTTCGTGGCCCAACAAATTCTTGGAATGAACTGCTCAAAAGATATACCACTAGGTGCGGTAAAAGGTTTTTTCGCGTCCGTTCTTGTACTATTCTTGAACGCATTTTTCGAGTGCCCTTTGATCATGTCCAGACCGGAAAGCATGAACTCATCCAATAGAGCAGTGGAAAACAGATTAAACATGGGAAGCAGGTTAACACTTAAACTGCCACTACCCAGGGGTGCTTATCAAGATCGGTCAGATGTTGAGGGTTGGGAGTATCAGCAAAGACCCGAAGTTGTTTTCTGGCCTTCCGCTTTAATCGCACAAGTGTATTTTGAAGTCTGGACAGACCTTAATGTGCAGTTTGACCGCCCAATTGTATTGTATTGCGAATATACCTTTTGTAACGAAACTGGAAGTCTTTTACAGTGATGGATGGAAAGTTGAGTGTTACCGCGTTAAGACCATGAAATTGCTGGTTATCTGATGGTGGTGGGCAAATGGTAACAACCTATGACCTCGATATCCAAGATTTTAAGTTTTCAACATTTTCGATCTTGGCATCTTCCATGATCTAAAACTTTTGAGCCGGAGGATTGCCAAAATACGTGTTTACCTCTGTTATCGCTGATCTGCAGGAGCCGTCGATGGACCTGTGCTTCGCATGATCCAATGCCGAGGGAACTATCGGTGCTTCGGTAACCATGATGGTAGTCACATTTGCTCGAATGCTACAGGAAAAGGCATTTATGCAACAAAGGGACCATAAAGGGCCACACTCTGATTTATTCCGGATTACTTTCTGGACTGGAGAGCGATCGCAGGGTGAGCGACCAGCATTGTCTATGGATGTGCTTAGCTGCGCCAGGACAGTTGTGAAGATAAGATCAAGAATACCATCAGCTCTCGTGGGCAATTAAACATGCTGCGTGCACCCACCCTGTCGTACACTGGAAACAAACTGCAGTACACCGTTCCTCGCTGTGGGTTGTTCTCGTTGTCGTGTTTTGATATTTAGGGTGTTATTGTAGTATTTTTAGCATAATTAGAACCGTTTTCTTAGTTGAAAATATTCCCTAAATGTTTTTGACCAATAACCTCTAGCCTCATCCGTCAGTGACCCCTCTGTTAATATTTGCTTCAAGCCTGAACCGTCATATTTTCAACTCCCCCCTGGACCTATAATAAGGGTCCTTATGCTGCTAATCACATATTCTCCCCGTCTATCATTCTACTTTTAATAGTAATTTTGCCAATTAGCCTGTCTATTTACCCTCTCACCTTTAAGCTCCCGCACCTTTTTACACCATCCCGTTATCTGTCACTAAAACGTTTATAGCCTCTCACAGCCACTTCAGACGTCCTTGACTTTCTACAACCGGTACGATGCCTTCACCAGCCGCACCAAAGCGACGTCGGCGCCGCACCGTAATTCTAAGAAAACCCTTAAAACCTCTGATTCCCACAAAAACGTGCTCAGTCCCGCTTATTGATATATTTTGCAATTCTGGCCCCAAACCCTTAATGTCGCTAAAAAACTAAGGGACCTGGAAATCAAAGTACAACAGATCGAGGACCTGTCATTGGAACTGTCCGCGTTAGTCAACCGATTACAATAATGCCAGCAATCTAGCTGTCACGGGACGCTTTTTTGACTTTGTAACTAGGGAAGCTCACAAACATATTGCGAACGCGAAGAACGCCGTTGCCTTTAATGTACCCGACCGCCTCCCACTGCCACTGTAGTTCGATCATTATTTATGTAAGCAGCAGTTACTCACTGTCCGTCCTATTAAATACCGGCTCATTCTCCTTACTCATAGTGTAGACGATCCTACCAAATACCGGTTCATTCTGTTAACTCATAGCGCAGACGATCCACACATTAGATTAGCCAGCCCAACTATTTAAATACATATATATGTATATATATTTATGTCTGTGAAAAAGAAAGCCCAGATTCCTCAGTCACCGTCCGTATATTTTGAATTGCACTATGCGCCCTGGTAACTTCCTTCTCTGAGTTGCTTGTAAGATTGATCGCTTAATAATCCGCAGCTGGCAGCTAGGCCAGACTGCCGTCTGTCTTTTTTCTCTCTTGCAGGCTTTACAGTCCTGTTTGGATAGAAACAACTCCCCAATGCTCTGTATGCTGCTGTCAGCTCATCCAGATCCTGGAACGACGACCTTATTTCTGTTTAACATTACCATGCTTGAATTCCTTCCACCCCACACAACACTCTACCGCCGGCGTTACCGCATCCACAAGCGCGGGGCGCGGCTATATTCCACGCTTTTGGCCGGCCGCACTATCGGAGAGGCAGCCCTCCGAGCTGCAGCGGCTGTGCACGGATGCAAACTAGGCTTGGCGGATTCACCCCCTCCGCGTTCACCCTCAAACGACATGATCTTCGGTTGGGTAAGCCAGCATTCGGGCGGCCCACACCATGACACGAATGTGGTAAGCAGCTATGTAGGCATCATAATTCAGCAGGCACCATTTTGTACTGGCCTCTCTCTTGCTCCTTCTCCACAAATTCTCTGCACACAATCCATAAAAAACGCGACTCACAGACCAGTGGGCTGACACGTTTCTGAATCGGCACTTTCGATATAACTCTGACGTCACAACACTATCGGCCATATTGACATCCAAAACAGTTTGAGGACCGTAATTTTCATCAAACCTCTACAATTTGCGGATGTGGCAATAGACCGGCGGTCTCCTGGTAACAGCGTCCCTCACACAAAGTCCACGAGACGTGCTGCTCTCATTTGACTTCGGTTCTACTCCTTTTCCAATGCCACCTTATCTCTAAAACAGCCAAGGCAATTTTATGACCTCAACAATTGTTCGTAAACAACACTTATGCTCCTTAGTCTTACCGATCGCACGTATTCCCCATTCCATTGTCGCCGCTCTCTTGCTTAACGGCTTCCCTGTGCCTCCCCAGAATTTTTGCCCGCTTATACTTGACTTTTTGAATCCAGACCTAGTTATTGCGGTCATCTCCATTCCGTTATTGGCATCCAGTACTGATCTCATCTCTTACCATATAACTCTCTTGATTACGAGTACCCCGGCCCAACATGGGCCGCGACAGCCCATTGCCCTCCAAGCCAATATTTGCACCGCCCCGCCCGAAAACCCACCGGTAGATGCATTTCAACATAGTATTCACTCGCAGTCAGAACTGGTAAGTCCCAGTCGCTGGAAATTTCTTCGCGATTCATTATCTAAGCTAATGATTTAAACAGTCGACACCTCGTACTCAAGCAAATCGCATTGCTTGTTATATTTTGTGATGCGAACCATTTTGCCGATCGCATGTTTGGTTTTTCGTTTTTCCGTGTCTGCACTTGTGCCTTCGTGGCCAAATTTTGATCTCGCCTTGCGCATGACTTTCGCACATCAAGAAATATACATACAATTCTCAATGATTGTATCATGACCAGCTACTCTTGTCTGTGCTCTACTCTCTGGGAAAATTCCCTCAAGAATAACTGTCCAATTTTGTTTCAATTTCATGATGAATTTTCTGCTAAGGAGTTTATAGCAAACAGGGCGAACCTTGCTGACCATACGCCTTGCAAAAATATCAAGACCTTTACGGACAAAACGCTGTTTCCAGAGAGATATATTATGGTCACTAAAGTTTACCGCAGCCTCTCAAGCTAGTAGGACTTCGGGCGTATCGGGCGCTCGCCCCGACCCAGTGCTGCTGCCAGTCAGTTCCTCTTACTGGGCCAAATCTTGAGCCTACTGACACAGTTTCACTAACTACCTTCCTCCCTGTGACAGTTCAGTCGCTCCACTATCTCCGGCTAATCCGTGCCCGGTGCCACTACCGCGGGACTTAAAATACAAAACCCATAGGAAAACTACACGCTTCAAGCATTTTGCATATCGACCTATCCCGCTAATTATACGCCGCCTCATATCCGTGTCCAATCTCTTTTCACCCAAAATCTCTGTATTCAGTCTGCCTGAGAATAAATCTAATGATGGCAGTGGCACCCCACCTTCGCCTATACCTGCTGCGAAAGTGCTGGTCCCTAGACATCATCTCCTTTTGGTCGCGCAAGCCAATTACGGTAGACCTAAATGGAAACTCAGTCCCCTTCGCCCCTTCCAACCACCCCGCAAACGGTGATCATCTTAATCTACTAAATTCTGCACCCTAGATAAAAGCAACTGACGGTGTAACCACGCCAAGGTGACTGCCCAGTCGCAGATGTCTGTCTCGGCTAATATTAACCGCTTGGCATAGTTTTAAATACCCCATCCCAGATGCGCCCTCTAGCACTTCGTCTTCCTTCCGTCAAACAACAGCACGGCACCCAGACAAAATCAGTTGAATCCACATGGAGGCGGCCAATACCAGTGACCTATTCAATTCAACCGGCAAA
>LUCM01003717.1:15348-42762 GCA_008360955.1 Fasciolopsis buskii
TGTTAATTCAGTAGGTCGGCCAGTCTATGCACATCGACCCTCTGGCACCTTCGGCACACTTAACTCGAGCAAGCCATCCCGGCATGAGCTCTGCCAAACCGGAAGGTCCACAAACTTCCAAAGGCCTACTAACGGCCGCCTATAATCACAAGTTGATTGGCCCACTGTATTCATGTCTCCCCCATCCTTCAATAACACAGTTGCCACATTACAGCATGATACTAATGCCCCCCGTATTTAAAGCCTGCCGTGTATCCTCCCTACTTCCACCTACTTACCAGTAAACCCTATTTAGATGCATTTCCGCCACTCCAATGCCCCTTTCCCAATACTGCACGCTCAACTCCTCACCCAAATACCAGTATCCTCATAATTTTGCACGGTTTACCCCTGGATACTTTCAGGCTACCTGGCAAAGTTTAGATAACTGTATTTTGCCCATTGAGCCACAGCCTATCATGAGACCCCTTTACCAACCCACTTCTGCGCAACGCTTACCCCAATTGCCTCAGCTAAAAAGCACTGCTCTCCTGACTCCCGCGAATTCAAAAACTAAAGCCCATCCCCAAAAATTCATGCGCATACCCGCTAACTGGCTATATCTCCGGCATTTTCCAAAACCCCCTCCCCACTAACCCCCTAGATTGCCAGCCCCACTGTGACAAGGTCACAATTCGGCCATCTAACACGGTCCCACCCCACTGATACCACATCCCTCACACTGGCATCCTCTAACAACCGGCTCATTAACTCCCACGTTTCTTCCATCGCCTTGGTCCTCAGCCCAGAAATCCCCTAACAAAGACAGTCCCTCGCCGGCCAGTATGCCTAACTCTACTGAATTTACTCCCTTATAACAGCTATGCACTATCGGAACCTCTAATGTATCCCTCGATTATTTGACCCCCACCGAACTCACATCTTGGATATCACGTGGACTTAATCTTCCCGGGGAATTTTCCCTACTCCTCCCGAACTCCCGCTCAATGACTCATAAAGTAAGGGGGCTAAGGCTGTCAGCAACTGAAAACTCTTACGATAATATTTTGGTAACAGAGACTTGGTTAACAGAACAAGGTACCACTCCGTCTTTTTCACTGGTGGGTTATACGCCCTTCAAAACCAATATAGCAAATCGTAGAAGAGATGGTTGCCTAGACTACGTGAAGCAGCCATACAAAGCTTCCGTTTTCCATCACCCGCTCCTTCATTCTATCCCTGACACCATCTGGCTTCTGGCAAAACGGCCCGAGCTCTCAACCCACAGAGGATATGTATAGCGTCCACCAAACTCGAATAGTTCTGAGATTTATCGTCTCACCCAAGCCTTTGTTTATCTTTCTGTCCCCCATCCAGCCGCAAGATAACTGTAGGTGAATTCAATGCCCCTAAAGTTTGTTGATCCTATTTCTCCGCTCCGCATACCCTATTCAACGTCATTCATGAAACGTTGGAGGATGGACCCCACATGTGACTACGCCCACAAGGTCCCACAATAGTCTAGACCTAGATTTTCCGCAAAGCATTCCCAATATTAAAGTTTCAGTGCTAAAACCCTTCCCTCAGAGTGACCACAAGAAGGCAATTTGTAGCTTCCCTCTCCGTAATAAACCTTCCTCACCCATGTGCACGCACCATACTGTCTCTTACTATATGTCGACTCGCCGGGACGAAATTCCTGACGCTCTGCGAATCCTTGATTGATCCAGCTACTTTTTATCTTTTGACCCGCAGAGAGCGGCAGAGGACCTTTACGTAAATCTTCTTTTTACTGTCATCGTTTGTTCATTCCGACCACTGGACATAAACACAAGAAGTCTAGCAAAGTTTGTCAGCTCCAGACGAAACTTTTGAAGGCCTAAAGAATCTTCAGCAAAACGGGAGGCTTCCCGCTCTTAATGCAAGTCAAGAATTTCTTACGGGGCCGAACTAAGGTTAAAGAGGCAGGGTCGTCTAACCCAGTTCGGAAGACTTCCCAAATTTTCAAAGCTCGCTCGCAGCCCAAATCCTCAACTATTCCGAACTTTATCATATTTAATGGCTTAAGCATCGAGTCCCCTGTAGACATCGCAGAAGCATTCAATGCATATTTTTTCTTCTACTCTCATTAATGACAATCGGACACACTCTGAAATCCACCCCATGTTAACTTCGGTTGGATGGTTATACTCCATCTCCTTCGACGTTGCTGGCATGATCAATTTGATGAAATATGCCAGGCCATCCCACAGTCCTAGCCACGATGGCATCTCACCAGTCCTATTTCGCACCGCTGGTCCAGATCTTCCACTCCTCCTTCTAAATCTGTTCTCGCTCTCCATGTCCGGCGCTACTTTTCAGTCACAATGGAAAACCTCCATGATTGTTCCACATCACGAAAACGGTTTCAAGCATGAACCTGAAAACTTTCGCCCCGAAAACCACATTCCAGTTTTATCCAGGTTTATGGAAAAGATTGTTAAAGAGCAACTGGTCAACTTCCTTACTGCCCGCAACCTTATCAACCCCTCCCAACACGGCTTCCTCAGGGGCCGATCTTGCCTCACCTCTCAGTTTGACTTCTTAAACTTGGTTACCCAAAGTGCTGATTCCCACTGGCCGATGCTCATATTCTTTTTAGACATATCAAAGGCGTTCGACCGCGATTCTCACTCACGACTCCCAGCCAAAATTAGGATATATGGAATAAAAAATCCACTAAAATGTTTCTCATTGCTTTCAGGTAGTCAATATTAGCGGTTGTTTTCCCAGCCCTCTGCTATTACCAGTGAGGCCATTCAGGGGAGCGTCCTAGGTCCTCTCCTGTTCTTGCTATACAATAATGATATCTTTAAAGTTATTCGTCATGGCACACCATTCCTGTTTTCCGATGACATTAAAATAGTCAACTCTTTTAAGGCTGCTTCATTACCTCCACTTATACATTTATCAATGAAGACCTAGAGTCTCTTAATAACTGGTTTTCCGACTGGCTTATGAAGTTCTCTGCTGACAAAAGTTTTCTGATAACATAAATGCCATGTTCCTCCGGACGTCCTCTCTATAAACGGCATGCCAGTTCTTGTATCACACACAGTTAAGGACTTAGGGTTACAATACTCCTGCTATTTCAACTTTCACGAGCAGTCTCACCGTCAGACAGCTGTAGCGAAGAGAACCGCCACAATGATCTTAAGGGCATTCCGCACTCAAGAGTGCAGAATTATCACCTTCAAGTCACATGCTAGGCCCCACCTCGAGTACGGCCCGATTACCTTTAGGCATATGCCTAAAGTCGATCGAATTGCAATCGAGAATGTGCAGCGTGCATTCACTAGAAATCTCCTAAGTCCTTCATCTAGCGTAAACTACAGGGCCAGATGCGAGCTGCTTGGGCTTGAACCATTGTGGCTTCGTCGAGTTAAGTTAAACCTCGTATTCCCCTTTAATCTTTGCCATAATAATGCCCACTCTACTGCTAACGTCACACACGACGCTGGTGGTCCCCCTTATCCACTTTGTAGCAGATACTACTCATTAATAATACCCCTGACTCGACTACCGATCGGAGCTGAATTCTTCAGAGGTGCTTACTCTAAACTGTGGAACAAACTCCCTAGTTCCCTGCGGTCGTGCCTAAATTAATCCCAGTTCAAATCCCAGCTGAAAAAGTTACTTAATGATCCGTTCTTAATTCACCTGACACGGGCTAACATTGGACTAGGCAAGACTTACAAACATGGGTTATTATTCTAGTTCATGGCAGAATCTTCGCTGAGATCATCATCTGGGATTCGGCAATGCATTATTAATAGAGACTATAAAGTCACATTAGTTCTCGAGGCTGATAAAAGTGGTGGATAACTACGGAAATGGGACAATAAGTTTGAGTTTTGCGTCAGTTTTGGGCGACAGGACATTGTCAACATGTTAAGGACTGGTGAAATGGAAGGTAAGCGGAAAGAACGCTAGATGCAGCAGCTCTTGAAAATAATAAACGTCGATAACTTTGACGGCCCGCAATCTAATGGCATCTAACAGAACGCTATGTCGCAGCCATGAGTGTCACAGTTAAATCCTAGCAAGAAAGGCGACAAGAGTGTCACTCAGAGACCTGGTCGAAGTAAGATATTCAAAAATATTTGGCAAATGTTTCTGCACAAGCAGCTCTCAAAGTGCAGTAACTACCACAAAAACCCCAGCTGACCATAAAGTGGATGGCATTTCACGGCGAGGGGCCTATTAGGATTGTGGAGGGCGCGATGCAGGCCGGAGGTGAAGGTTAGGTCTTGCATCCCAAGGATTAACCAAGAGAACAGACTTGGGTAACACGATGTCAGTGTGTAGTCCTCAAAGCTCTTTGTGAATCTGCTAGGCAAAAGTTGAATAGCCTTCTTCTAGTTGCAGCGGTAGTGTTAGTAGCTGGACGATTAGAAGGTCGACAGCCCAAGAGGGTCGATGCTCACCTTGCGACCGAGCGAAGATGAAAACGATGTCCTGAACGTGTGAAGGAACACCAACTTGGTAATTGTCTGTCACCATAAGGTGAGTGTCTTCCCATTTTTTGCCTGCGGTGGAAATCGACAGGCTGAAATTCGGCAAAGATACATGAAAGAGAATAACATTTGCGGAAGTGGGTGTCAGTTGCTCGGCATGCCATTGGAAAAAATGGGGACCCTCGTTTTGCCTTCTGGGTCATTGTTGTCCCGTGCCAACTAAAATGAAGCAAATGTTGCAAGACGTTCCTAAAACGGGGAGAGAACAGCGGAGGTTTTCCATCATCTAAAACTTCCACCTACAACTAATAACAACCGATTTGGAGCCAGTGGCTAAACATTTTTGGCGACCTCCTTCATCAACACCAGTGAACAGCCATTCAATTTCTTTATATCAGCGGCATGTTCCGCATGCGGATGGATGAACAAAACGTCCCCAGATGAACATGACCCTTTTCGCGGTTATTGGCACTGTTTAGGTATATGTACCTGGTATTCCACTGTTCAACCGCTTCTATACTGATACACGTCTCTCCAAGTTTCTTACTAAAATCCCACTTGAATCATCAAAAGCGTGAACGGACGATAAATCGAGTTGGGAATCACGTGATGATTCCCCGGAAGAGTTTCATTGGCCGGGCGAGGCTGGCTTTTATAAATGGGACACAATGCTTTATGTTGAATGCAACTTTACTTGTGACTTTTAATGCATTGGCATGCCGAGTTTGACCTCAGCTGAAAACTCTCCAGGCTTGAGCGGTCATCCGCAGAGATATGCAGTCTATGCCTCATGATGGCACTTTCATGTACTACTCAAACAACTTCATTTTGGCCATAAAATTGTGCACCCAGCCAGCACGGCTATTTTGCTTGCAATCTGCCATGCAATCCAAGATATCTACCGGCAATCCAGGGCAATGGCTACTCTGTTGCCAACGTTTGGTTTTCCACTGTTTCAGAAGCTTCACTACTCAGCCGTCATGTAAGAAGTTTTGACGGAATGAAACATGGGCATGGTGGAAGTTCTTCAGTTTGACATTCTAGAAGAATCAGCGTACAACTGGATAGAGTCATGTGTCCGGAAAACGGACTGTAATCTCATTCACGCCACAAAACGTGGTCCTCGGTGAATAAAAAGTGGTAACATTGGCCCGCGGCAAATGAAACATTTCGGCTGGCCTGATAAAACTGACGGAAGAATTATGCAAAGGAAACAACAGCCGCAACGCATAAATGAGAACGATTTACCGCCGAAAAAAGTGGGAATTCGGAATGCAGATTATAATTTGTGACCAAAGTAAACGCCTTTCTTTGCGATTAGTTCTGGAAACGATTTCCTTTAGTCCTGGGGCCTGTGGGTGCGCCAAACTTACTTTGATGCCTACAAATTGTACACCCCTCATTTTATTTGCAGTTCATTATATTGAGAAACAAATTCGTAGATGGTTTGCATCCGAGGTGAACCTAAATTATGAGCGGCCAGACCAAACTGATGGCCCCACAGCAGTGGATTTCGGTGATTTCGCAAGACACCGGGCCAACTAAGTTTGAACGGAACGTCAAGGAAACAGCTGCGGAACGTGGGTATATTTCTGACGATCGCAAACCACATCATTAAACAGACATGAAGAACCCCATAGATAATTTCTCTCCCCAACGTTGTAATGCACCCATGCGGAAAAATAGGGTGGTTCGGATACCTAAGCTGCATTCTGGCAGTACAGCCGCCTTAAAATTTATTGTTGAATGTCTGATTTTCTGGCACAAATTCTATCCAACTCTGGAAACCTAGAAAAGCAACCTTGTCAATCAACCATTAGGGTGACTGAGCCTGTTGACGGAGTTTTACATCAGATGCTTCTCGGTCAGGCTCAATTCAGCGAATCATGTGCAGGATAAGGGAAACCAGAATTTAAAACAGAGCAGCAGCTTCTACATAGTCCCCATATCCTATTTAGCAATCAAACCCTTTATGTTTGTAATAAATCCGCACAGATAGCGCGACGGCGTCCGACAAACCTTTAATTGTCTTCTGCGAATGCAAAATAAACTATAATCGCGCGACGCAATGTCGTAATTTCTAGCATTTTGCAAGCATCATTCGCCTAAAGAAATTCTTCCGGCAGCGCTTCGGTTTCAGCAGTGCATAATCCAACTTCCGCTTAAAACTAACATTCCGCTGCATGCAGCTCACTTTGTCCAACCGTAATGTCTCGTAGATGCATATCGCCAACAGATACTGAGAAAAATGTAAAACAAGGTCTCCTAACTGAACACGCCGAGGCGACCTCGGAAGCTAGATTCTAAGTAGCGTTTCTTTTGCAAGGCACTTATATGCATACATAACAACTGACTGGTTGAATAATTCTAAGCTACTGAAAGTCGCGGAATATTTGTTTTATACTGCGGCCGAGCACCAGGGTTCTAGCAAATGGTTTCCTGGTGGCAGGGGGTCGCCATGTCAACGGAAATTAAGCCTATTAACCGAAAGTTTGTAGCACCAAGCAAGGGGCGATTTTCTGCTTTCTCAGGATCTTTTAGGTGCATTCAGTAGTTTTGTAATCCTGTGTTTTAAAGATTTGCCTGAGGAGTTTAATTACTCTGGTCGCCTTGGTGTAGGCTTTGAGACATGCTGACCGGGCATGAAAGAACACCAATGGATGTTAGTAGCTTAAGGGTCTGGTGTTCCTCAATAGTTCACAGGGTTCCACTAAATTTCCGACTCACATTTCAGATATGGCTTGCCCGCTGGTAGACATCGCTGGTATCGACTAATGGGGTGAAAAATGGGTAAAGACAAACACAAAGAAGCGAAAAACATATAGATAGGAGCGGAGGCTAAGCGTACTATTAAATGGAAGAAGAGAAATTTAGAAACCAGCAAACGCAAGTGGCCGTTTCTGCGGACATAACCTGGTATCATTCTTTAAGTGTTTGCCGTTCTTAGGGGATGTATGACGAAATGGGTGCACTCACATTGCATTGGAGCCAAAAAGGAGGTTTGCATAAGATTGATCGCAGGAAGGCGTAAAGATCATAAATCCTGGGCGTCAAGATGTGCGTGGTGCTACGATTTTCAAAGGTAATCGGGAAGGGCATACTGGGAATGGCAAATATACGATTAGAAAACCTGTTCTAGTTAAAAATTTACGGCATTTAAGTCCGTAGGAGAGCGAAATTTGTAGTGGGATAAGCGAGGGTCTGTTCAGTAAGGCGAGGCACAACGTAGGGCCCGGGATTCGCTCAGTGCGAAATTCGTCAGCTAAATGAGTCTTACATATTCTAGGTGGCGTCAAGGTCGACAAGTCCGTGAATTGTGCAATCGTTGGCAGTATTTGGCGTTTGAGCAGCAAGACTTACTGAAATAGCTTTAGTGAAACTGATTTGCGGTGGTGATTTAACCGAGCCCTGTCATCAAATTTGCTTTCAGCGGCCTGCAACTCAGTGGAAGAGTTTAGACTTTAGGCAGCTGATCGGCGTTCCGGTTAGTCTCCAATAGCAAACTGAAATGAGATCCCCTGAACATTACCCAAGATTTCGCTTCGTAACTCGGATTGTTTTAGGAAAAATCGCTGTTCTACAATTCCGCATCAACGGTCAGTTTTAACGATGGCGGTATACCGCTCCTTACTGTGAGCTGTTTCCGTTGTTGTTTTTGGCAACTGAGGGTGTTATTGTAGTATTCTGAGCAGGATTAGAACCCTTTTTAGTTGAAAAATCCCCCTCATTTTTTTTGGGCATCGACTTTTCTACTCATCTCTCGCCGGCCCTTCGACCAACATTTATTCCAAACCTTAACTGTCACCTTTTCAGCTCCAGCCTGGGCCTAATTCAGTCTCCTTTTGCTTTTCATTACAGATTCCATCCGTCTCTCCATTTGCTTTTGAGAGCAAATTTACTAATTGGACTGCCTTTCATTCTTTTCATCTGCACGCTACTGTGCTTCTTGACGCAACCCCGTTGTCTGTTAGGAAGTTACCAAATGTTCATAGCATCTCAGCACTTGCAAACGTTCTCAACTTAAGACAATCTCTGTGATGCTTTCACCAGCAGAACCAAAGCGACGTCAGCCACGCAACGCTGCACTCCGAAAACCAGTAGAAGTCCTGATTTCCAACAAAACATTCCTACTCCCGCTCACTGATATTGCTAGTAATTCTGATTTCAAAGTTCTGAATGTCTCGAAAAGGGTGAGGGTCCTAAAACCCAAAGTCCAACAAATGGAACATTGGTCATTAGGACTGTCAGCATTATCCAGCCCAATTAACTCAACCAGTGACAATACTGCCAGGGATCTCGACGCAACAAGGGCTTCTTTGATTCCTTAATTTAAGAAGACCACAAACGCTTTGCCAACGCGAAGAGGCTGTTGTCCTTAATATACCCAACCGCCTTCCACTGCCGCTAGTTCAATCTACCATACTAAATGCTTGTAGTATGACCCGTCGCCCTTTTTTGTGCTCTACGCACCGAAGAAAATACCCCAAAAATAACTGACCAATTTTATTCCAATTTTTTGCTGAACCATCTACATAGGAGTTTAGAACAAAGAGGACAACCATTGGCAGCAACACGCCTTATAGACGTGTCCCGGTGTTTGCTGAATAAACCACCCTCCAGAGAGATATTCTGCGATCACAGAAGTTTGTCACAACTTCCCAAATTGACAAGACTTCCGATGTAACCAGCGCTTCCCCTCTGGCCAATACCCTGCCTTTACAGGTCCCTCCTGACGGGCAAAATTCTGAGCCTACTGCCATGGTTTCAGATAGCCTACTTTATCCCTGCGATAGACTACACCACCCCACACCCCCCCTATCCCGCGCCCGGTTAGCCTACCGGGACCTACATACAGGCGGTGATTACTCAACACCCCACAAAAACTGCACCTTTAAACAATTCGCACAATTCACCTCTTCCGTACTTACACCGCTCAACTTCCTGTCCAGGCTCTTCACCCCGCAATTCTGTTACTGATCTGTCTAAATCTACTATTGGCATTGACACTACACCTTCACGCATACCCGCAGGGCAACCTACCTGTACCCCCCGAGTGCCTGGCACTCTCGGCAGACTCAACTTGAGCAGGCCATCCTGGCATGAGCTTTGCCGAGTCGGAAGGCCGACAAAAGCGCGGTTGCTAAGTAACCACTAATTAAAATCATGAGGTGAATGTAATCATGCCTCCACCCCTCTTCCGTAGCAGTTGCTACATTCCAGTACGATATCAATGCCCCTCCACATTTAGAGCCTGACGCTTATCCCCCCACTTTGACCTACTTACTAGTCAACTTTATTTAGGTGCATTACCGCTATTCCAATGTCCTTTTCCCACTGCTGTTTCCCAAAACTTCGCCTCGACTACCAATATCCTCATGATTTTGGGCGATTTAGCCCTGGTTACCCCAGGCTAGCTGCCGAACTCTAGATAACTGTAGTTCGCACTGACCCACAACCTATCATGAGACCACATTTCCAGCCCACTCTCATCCAGTGCATAACTCAGTTGTCTCAACCACCAAATAATGCTTTCCTCACTGCTACGAATTCCAAAAGTAATTTCTATCCCCAGAAATACGTGCACGTACGCACTAACCGGTTTTTGCTTTGGCAGTTTCCAAGCTCCCTCCTCACCATCCCCTTTGGATTGCCAGTTCCGCCTTGACAAGGTCACCAATCGACCAAGTAATTATGTCTCCCCTCAATGATACCACATCCCCCATACCAACATTTTCTGAGAAAGCACTCATTAACTCCCGGACTTCCTCCGCCATCTCGCCTTTTAGTCCACAAATCCTTTGAAATGGACAGCCACTCGTCGACCAGAATATTCAATTCTACCATATTTACTCCATCATCACAGCCATGTTCTATCCGAACCCTCTAATGTGTCCGTCGATTATTTGACCCCTACAAAAACCGCCTTTTGGATATTACGTGAACTTAAAAGCTTCGGCAAAATTTTCCCGATCCCCCTGAAGTCCCACTGACAAACTCATAAAGCAAGGGAGCTAAGGCTGTTAGCAACTAAAAACTCAAGATATTATCTTGATAACAGATTTGATCAACAAACCACAACTCCACTTCGTCTTTTTCATTAGCGGATTATAGCCCCAAACAAATCGTAGGGGAGGCGGTTGCCTAGCCTACATATAGCAGCCACGCACAACTTTCGATCTTCATCACCCACTCCTTCATTTTATCCCTGATACCACCTGGCTTTTGGTAAAATGACCCGAGCACCCAACCCACATAGAATAATAATAATAATAATATTACTGTATATTTCTCGATTTGCGAGAGGCCTGCGCATGGCAAAATCAAATTTTTACAAGGATGATGCATAGGAAATGTAGATGATAGAAGTGGAATGGGATAAGATGGTGGGAGCAATAATGAGTTATCGCAGAATATCACTGGAAGGTTAAATGAGGTGCTGCAAAGCAATAGGGGAATTACAGGTATGCCAGTGAAAAGCAAAACAAGTAGAAAACTCAATTTTTAAGAACAAGAAATAGTTTCCTGGGACTGTTTGCAATTAGCGGACTACTAGTCATCTCGCGTTTAAGTGCACTAAATGTGCTTATTGCTGGCGCACAACATGGACGGAGCCCAGCGGTGGATATTGATATATGGCTAGAGACACCAAACGTCGGAATCGTTACGTAATGGACGGAAACGTTAAGCTGAAGGGACTACAAGCAGTGGTAATGCGGTGATTGGATGGAAGTGGTGAAAAACAGGCGGAACGTCAAACAAATTGGATGAGACACGTAGCTGATTTGTATGCCGACCGCCTCATTCGAATAGTTCCGGTCTCTCTCGTTTTGCCCAAGCCTTGCCTTATCCTTCTGGTCCCCCCTCCAGCAGTAAGAGGATTGCAGGCGTCTTTACTGTCCCTAAACTTTGTTGGTCCTCTTTATCCGCTCCACCTAGCCTGCTCAACTTCCTTCTTGAAACGCACGCTGAAGGATGGACTCAGCATGTGACTACGCCCACAAGGTCCCACAATAGTCTAGACCTAGATTTTCCGCAAAGCATTCCCAATATTAAAGTTTCAGTGCTAAAACCCTTCCCTCAGAGTGACCACAAGATGGCAATTTGTAGCTTCCCTCTCCGTAATAAACCTTCCTCACCCATGTGCACGCACCATACTGTCTCTTCCTATATGTCGACTCGCCGGGACGAAATTCCTGACGCTCTGCTAATCCTTGATTGGTCCAGCTTCTTTTTGTCTTCTGAACCGCAGAGTGCGGCAGACGATTTTCATGCAGAACCTTCTTTTTCTATAAATCGTCTGTCAACTCCNCGCTCCTTCATTCTATCCCTGACACCATCTGGCTTCTGGCAAAACGGCCCGAGCTCTCAACCCACAGAGGATATGTATAGCGTCCACCAAACTCGAATAGTTCTGAGATTTATCGTCTCACCCAAGCCTTTGTTTATCTTTCTGTCCCCCATCCAGCCGCAAGATAACTGTAGGTGAATTCAATGCCCCTAAAGTTTGTTGATCCTATTTCTCCGCTCCGCATACCCTATTCAACGTCATTCATGAAACGTTGGAGGATGGACCCCACATGTGACTACGCCCACAAGGTCCCACAATAGTCTAGACCTAGATTTTCCGCAAAGCATTCCCAATATTAAAGTTTCAGTGCTAAAACCCTTCCCTCAGAGTGACCACAAGAAGGCAATTTGTAGCTTCCCTCTCCGTAATAAACCTTCCTCACCCATGTGCACGCACCATACTGTCTCTTCCTATATGTCGACTCGCCGGGACGAAATTCCTGACGCTCTGCTAATCCTTGATTGGTCCAGCTTCTTTTTGTCTTCTGAACCGCAGAGTGCGGCAGACGATTTTCATGCAGAACCTTCTTTTTCTATAAATCGTCTGTCAACTCCAACCACTCAGCATAAACCCAGGAAATCTAGTAATGTTTGTCAGCTCCAGATGAAACTTTTGAAAAGACAGAAAATCCTCAGTGAAACGGGAGACTTCCCGAAATAATGCAAGCCTACCGCTTACAACAAGAATTTCTTGCTCATGGCAAACCAAAGTGCAAAATAAAGGGAATGTCAGCCCTTGGGTTGCCTAATCGAGTTCGGAAGACTTACCACTTATTTCAAGTTCGCTCGAAGCCCAACTCGTCGGCCATTCTTAACTTCATTGTATTTAACAGCTTTCTCCTAGAGTCCCCTGTAGACATCAGAAAATTATTCTATATATTTCCCCTCTACTCTCATTAATGACAATCTGCCACGTTCTGAAATCCACCCCATGAGAACTTATGTTGAATTAACCCTAATTCCATTCGACGCTGCTGATGATATATGCCAGGCCATCCCACAAGCCGGGCCTTGATGGCATCCCACCCTTCCTATTTCGCCGCGCTGGTCCGGAACTTCCTCAGCTCCTTCCAAGTCTGTTCTCGCTCTTTACGTTTCGCGCTACGTTTCTGTCACAACGGAGGACCTCCATTATTCTTTCGCACCACAACAAGAGTCCTATGCTACATTAGTCACACTCCAGTTCTACCCGTGCTTATGGAAAATGTCATTGAGGCACAGTTAGTTAACTTCCTTATTACGAAAAATCTTATCAACCCTTCGCCACACAGCTTCTTGAGGGGCCAATCTTGTCTCATTTGTCAGTCTGACTTATTGAACATGGCTACCTAGAGTGCTGATTCCCTCCGGTCGATTTCCATAATTTTTTTAAACACGTCAATGCGTTTGACTGGGTTTTTTGATAACAACTACTAATCAAAATTAGGAATTATATGATAGTGAGAAATTCAGTCTTATCTTGGCCATCATCCAACTTTTCCGATGGCTTTCTGGTAGTCAATATTAGCGGATGGTTTTCCAGCCCTGTGCCATTATCATTGGGGTTATTCAGGGGAGCGTCTTTGGACCTGTCTTATTCCTGCCATAAATTTACGAAACCTTTATTCGTCGTGGCACACCAGTTCTGTTTACCGATGAAAATAAAATGATCAACTGCTTTCAAGCTGGCTCATATAATTCCACGCTTGCACTTATCGCTGCAGACTTAAAGTTTCCTGATCACCGGCATTCCAGGTGGCTTATGAAGTTCTCCGTTGACAAGTGCTCTCTAATAACATATAATGATAATTTGGTGCGCTTCACCAAAACTCCAAGGGGCATGCTTGGTTTTATGACCAGGTATTACACTGCCATGACACAACCCACCCAGCAGCAGGGCTCAATGTTGGTCATAAAATGGAAGAGTTATTATTACACATGGTTATCAGTAGGTTAAGTTGAGTACTGCGTAGTCCATTGCTCTGCGTTTAGTTGCACCAATAGCGCTTATCGCAGGCGCAAATTTCGGTTGGAGGACAGCGGCAAATGCCAAGATGTGGACGAAGTGCCTAAAATTTACCAAGTTTATGCAAACTCCACGGAAGGCAAGCTGCGGCAAATAAAGTCAATGAATCATGAGTGGCGGATGAACAACTTGCAAACGTGGCTAAAACGAATGAAGGAAAGGGCGGAGGTTAACAACAGACTGGTAACATCAAAAGGGCGATGGAAGATAACGGTCATGCATTGTATAGTGGCTTCTGTCACCAAGGAAATATACATAATCCGTTCAAAATCGAAGAGTAGAGCAGAACAATGAAGTGCACAATGGTGAATCATTGCTTGAAGGCGCTTCGGGAAAAAGCGTCACCAAATGCGAGGAGAAAAATTCAGACTAGCATGCAATATCGCAAATAAAACATCCAATGGCAATGTGAAATTTGGTTGGGTCTCCTTGGCTCGTCTCAGTGGGGACTCGGATTGTTAGTGGTCACATGGAGAATAATATCCCATGGGACAACTGGTACAGTTATCCGGAGGTATGAATAAAGCTTACTGGCAGGGTTTATTTTTGGGTGCCACTCTGAATGTTCACTGTTAATGTGATGGGCGTGTTAACAGCAGTTGGGTCAAGGAATGTGGTGGAGAGTTGTCTGTTCACGGCACATTTCCGTTGAGGATCACATTACGCGGCCTCTAGTTCCGAGCGGACTTGTAGCAGGGATCGAAACATTTAGTTGGCGAATCATGCTAGTCTGCGTTATCGACCTGCTTCCACACGGCCTAGAAGGTAGATGTTTTTGACCCGCCTTAAATATTTTCCCTGTTTGCGCTGGTATTCTCAAATGTATATGTTCCTTTTTCATCAGGTTATAATTCGGTTACGATGTATTTCGATTTAGTTTCTCCTAAAAATATCCTCGATCTTCACATTGCTCCTGATTGTACTGCTGCAATGTTTGGATATGGCGGGTTGCACAATGAGCTACAAACCAAACATTTCGATTTGGCTCAAATTCTGCATATATCACTTAATATTTAACCTCCTTACACTTGCCATGAGAATTTTTCATGTTAGTGTTTACTCAGCTGAATTTGTCATCCCTTACACATGAAAAATTGGTTATTTGAACAATTTACAACTCACACTTGCGCATGAAGTGCTTACTGGGTATTTCCCAGAAATAATCATCAGAATTATTTGAATAATCCCATATGCATAGATTAGGATTTTGGATCTTGGCCAAACCCCAATCTAAGTCTTTTCCGCGCCTTCTCGTTAAAATAAACTTACAGTCTTCGAAGGCCCAGCTGTATTCATTGATATTTTAATGGCCTTGATCCGCCTATCTCACTTGCCCTCTGTATCACCTCCTTTGCTCTAATTAAAAACCAACCACTGTCACATATTCAATGAAGCTAGCATATTCCGCTTTTATCTTGGTTCAGCATGTCTAGTTCAGCATTTGAGAGCTTCGTGGATAAACATTTGTCACGGCCGGTACCTATCATTTTCTCCTGGAATCCACTAATAACGTTGGAACGTTTGAGAACGTATTAAATTATAAGTTTGCAATGACGTGTGCAACGGAATATTCATGGCTTTTCATGCAAAACATGTTTGCTCGCTGTATTGAGGTAGAAACAAAATATTTGCAATCGATTACTTGTCCTTACTTGACAGGATCAGGCACTTGGCTCGGCAGCTTTAGCCTATGATTCGATTATTCACATTTGAAATGAGATCCGCCTATCAAAACCGCGATGCATGTTCCGTAAAGACGCTCTCTCGGACTGTCGGTTGCATGCACATGGACTGATTTAAGGAGGAAAATCAATCGAGGTTAACAACTTTTTGGCCAAAAGGATGACGGTGAGGAAACTAGTGCGAATATATGTAGTTTCCGCCGCAACTTTCAACATCACTTACATTGCCAAGTGCAGAAGCCGGTGCTTTACGGGTGAAACTCAAATTTTGCAGTCCAAATAAAGAAATGATAGTTTGAGACGTTCAATTCATCTAATATTTGTGGCCAGCTTCTTTAGTGATGGCCTGATCCGTTAAACCCCCCTTTTTTGCAGGGTCGTTTGCAGACATGGCAGTCGAAACAGGGTCATTATTTGGCATGAGTAGGCCAATTCTATCCGAGGTTTTTGATCGCCACTTGCAGAACCCTAGTGACGAATAAAGTATCTTGACTTGCTTCGGGCATAGATACGGTGAGAATAATACACCGCCACACTTGCTAACCTTGTTTTCCTGCCCACCCATTCTCCTGGTTGCTCATCCTTAAAGTACCGCTTTTCTTCTCTTGTTTTTCATTCGTTTTGGTATGGATTTGTCTTTTAATCCATTGTGCTACCAGTGCATCCTAAAAGTACATGTGGAAAGCCTGTCTGAAAGCCCTAGAGAAGATTTTGTTGACCAACACTTAGTCGTCACTATTTTTGGTATGGACATAGCCCTGTGCATATTGATTTTGAATTGAATGCTGAGGAGTACTGGTAATCCTATCAATGACTAGGCTGTAAGATTTTTGAATACCAAGTAATTGGGAAAGCCTGATTTTATTTCTGGTAACTTAAAATTCAATGTGAAGACCGGTAATTAGGCCCGAGAGCAGATTGTTTTAAGCAAGAAAGGTTAAGATAATTTGCACTTGAAAGACAACCGTTAATAGCCGATTTCATGTGTAAGTCTTTAGCTTTGGGTAGCAGAACGAGTCTCTAATGAGCCGCCCGTGATTTCGTCCTATGTGTTCAACGAAGTGTGCAATTTTCCCGACACAGAGCGCTGTAGATGTTTGAGACAAACGGATTACCATGTTGCCATCAATGCCCTTAGTCGCCGGATTTCAACTTTTCCCTATTTTTGAGCAGTGAAGACACGCAAGATAATTTTTTTGGGTATCAGCGATAAACGTTTTCCCGTCCTCCAACTAAAGCGCAGGGGTAACTAAAAATCGCCACAATCAGGCTGAAATGCAAAATTTTGATGGGCGTCGGGAAAGGTACTAGTCTGCATACCGGTGTAATTCTTTCACGTTGTGGTTACTGCTACTTTTCCCGGAAACGTCTCCAGTGCAGTGTGCACACGGAAGCGACCCTATCTAAGGTATTCTCACATTCAGGTGGCGAGATATTTCATGCGCCGTATTTCGATAACCAGTCAACGGAAACTTGTACTATCAAATGTGTTAAACTGCAGTCCTTCGTGAAAGGTTGATGAAAGCAAGGTTTGCTTTCATCTAGCAAGCTTTGCTGAAGCAGACAGCACAAAAGAAACAGAATTTAAATTGAGCAGCGGTGACGAAGTGTGGTACGGTTCTTCTATAAAGCAATACTTACCTCAGCCATACCCGTGTCAATGAAAGCAGGGGAAATGAAAACTAGGGGGAAGCCGAGGAAAGAATCTAATAGTTGCTGGATTCATCTTTTCTCAGATAGCTTTTATCATCAGCATAGAGCAGAGCAAAGCAATCGCATTTTTCCTGTAGTGCAACTTGGCATGTTTCCTTTTGGCCCGGGAACCAAAGGCAGAGGTCTTACCTGACAAGAAAATGAGCCGCTTCATTTCAAATTCACATTAGTCGTTCGTCATATGTAGAAAATGTGTGCTGTAGATAATTTGTTTTGGTTCGCGATTGTTTTCGATATGAAGCTTCGTGAGTGTCCGTTTAATAAAGAAAAATGAAGCACCAAAAGTACTCAACATTAATGCCAGCATCTGGCATGTCCCTGGCCTGTGTTGTCATGAACATTTGTAGCCCACATACTGTTAGTGTTACAAAAGCACGTCACCAGCCGGCGAAAAGCAACCAGCTGATGTTTTTCCGCGCTCTTTTCAAGGATGTTGCACCAATCTCTGACATTTCTACAGATGCTTGGTCGCCTTCTGTGGTTGCTGATGCTCTTAACTGACTCTTACTGCCTCTCCCGTTGTCCACCGGCCATTTGGCAGGCGAATAAAATCTCAGCCGACGAAGTCTAAAGATTTTATCATTATAAGAATGAAACTCCTAGCTCGGTTGGCATTTCACGTAACTTATGGATGTCTGGTCGGTTCGGATATCTGAAGCGTTGCCGGCGACTATGCATAACTGTAACGAGTATCATTGCTCGCTAACCCACCGAGTCACAAAAGTGCATCATATTATTTCGTTGTTTGAAGGTATACTTTAAAAACAAGCAGCCACAATTTGAATGAAGCTTTTCCTGTTTTTATATTTTCATTTGCACCGTTTGCTACATTAGTCCAACTAATTTGTCCATTTTTCACGGGCTCGGAAATACTTAAAAGGTTTCTCAGAATATCGCACGTATTTTGCCTACAAGTTCTGATGCATAACGAATACGTTTGTTGCAAATCATGTCTGACATATTGTCTTCTATTGCTCCTTCAGAAAGAGTCTAATGGTTGCAAGTGTTTTTAACTGGCACGTGTGCATTTGAGCTAGCCTGGAGGGCAGCAAGCAGCTGACCACAATAGTGCTAGCGTGTACGACGAAGTAACTCTTGGGCGGGATCATAAGCAAATCATCACCACTTAACCCCACTCATCTAAGGAGTCGAGACATACGCTGCACAGTTCACCTCCTTGTTGTAGGGACAATTATAAAACGCTCTCTGGAGATACCCTTGTTTCAGGATTGATGAAACCAGTGTCATGTATAATAGTTGAGTCTTATCCTACTCCTTTTTCCTTGTGCCCAACGTTTACTTGTTTGCAATTCGCAAATTTGGCACTGACCTTTTGGAAGTCGCATGAACCGTGTGTATATATTTATGCAGTTAATTAGTGCCCAGATTTTTGTCATTTTGTTAGCATATTAGAAGTTTGTTTCTGCACCAGTTAACTTCGCAATCCGAATTGGTGGAAATTTAGAACTAATTTTATTCCAGACTTTGGGTTTGACCTCTGCTGTCTATTGTTCAAGAGCACGTTGCGCCCGAAATTCCAGCATTTATGTGGTGATTTAGAGGGCTAGCTGAAAAACGGTCACTTTATCCAGGCTGCCAAAAAGCGGCTAAGACCGGTGGCGCAGTGAGCTTACACCGAACTTGCCTAACCCAAATCCAAAGCTCTCATGATGTGACCCAGGACTGCTCCTCTCAATCGGGCTGCAAATAGGCCTTGCACATCGGGAACCTTATGATACAGCGCGGAACAGATGGCGGCTATACCAAGGGCTTTTTCAAGTGAAAGAAAAATTATGGTTTGCATGGAGATTGTGACTGCAGCTTTCACAGCACGCTACTAGTGTTCTACTTCTAAGGACAAGAGTCTACGGATTGTCACAATGGGGTAAACATTCGTTGGAACTTAACAATAAGATATTCGAGACTAAATAAACCTGTCTGCCGGAGATTAGATAAGGCCATAATTGCAGTTATTGAATCATACGTGGTCGAATAGGACTAAATGCCAACTGCGATGCAGAAGGTTTATGGCATCTAATGGCAGGAAGCCGATCTTAAAGTCCATGAACAGTGGATCACTGTATTTACTGGAGCAAAAGAAGATTAGACCAAATTCGAGTTCCATGCAACCATTTTGGACTCTCTTTGTTCAAAATCCTCATCTGCTGTTGGAGCATTTTCTCTTGCTATTAGCTGTTTCTGTTACTACTTTGATTTCCTATCCTTCTCTTGGACGGAACTTGGACCTGGTTAAGGAATATTCAACTTTGGCTTGACTTTACCTCAAAATGTTATACACCACATGATTCTGATTATTTGTGGTCCATGGGTTTATCTTTGATTTTGAGATAACCGGGTTTGCCTGCACCAATGACACAAACCCACCTTCCATTTTGTCATTTCACCTACCATTCCAGTGGACCTGCCAGTGGTTATCCATGTTCCATGCAACACAATCAATTTTAGGCCACCAAGTTTCTGCAATCCTAATTGCTATGGCCATAATCTCCTCTGATTTGGCAAGTAGGTCTGCCCGTTTGCTTCTTATCATGAATCACCTGCTTGAAGGCATTATCATATCTACTTATTTTTACCACTTAACTTTGTTTCTCATTACAATCAGGGACCCGGACAGCATTCAAGATGTTTTCGGTGTTGCTTCTGCCATCCATGGGTGGAAAGCATCGGTATTACAGGAACATTGGTGTTGTGCTTGCGGGTTTCGCCGCGGCATGAAGTCGATGGAAATATCACTAACGACAGGCAAACCCGTTCCTCTGCTGGCTTTCATAAATTGAAATCTGTATTGCATCCCGCCCACCATCCTTATCAACCACAACCTGGGCAATATTGCGCAATTTTCTACGTGGCTCATGCATCCGATTAAACACCAAGTGCTGGCTCGGCAGTAAATACTACTCTATCTGGTGTCGTTGTCGTTATTTTCAATCGTTCAATGACAGAGATAGAACTGGAACACTCATTTGGCCTAATTAATTGCCGAACAAAACTCAAGAATCTTCCCCCAAAATTTGCCTTTACTTTCAGCCGGACCCAATATCTCTCGATCGCGTCCCCAGCTACGTCTTATACGTACGGCGCTTGCGCACAATCAATGTGATGTCACTTACCCACTTCTCCTCCCACTTTGCATACGGACAAAGACGCAACACATCGGGCGTGATCAAATTAAAGGTATGCTGGATACTCGATGGCCATACATGGCAAAACGCTTCTCAAAAGGACAGCGCAGTTCGCGTTTACCATAGGCGAGACAGCATTCTCCACTGCATAGTCAGTCACCCAAACTTTTATCTGGGCCATGCGCAGTGTAACATCAGTTTGTTCAGAAATATTTCAGGGGTCGGTTGTGCGAGGTTTCTTGATTAGCTCCCAGATTTTTGTTTGCCATCCACAACAAATCAAACCGAGTTCAAAAATTTTTCCAGCAACCGAGCATGATGAATTCACTTCAGTAGGTTTCAAATGGCATAGAAAAAAATGAGCCAGAATAAAAAAACCGTCCAGAATTTTTCCTGGGGAAGAGATGGGAGCAGGCGTCCATGATTACAGATGTTGTTCTCTCCCAGAAATCTTTGTTATCTTCCAGTGACTGCATTCTCAATGAAAAATTTCACAGTTGTGTACTCCATCCTCACTGCGGGGCGGCTGCTTCCTAAATGTTTCACAACAAGCTGACATATCATAATAATAATAGCTATCGATATATTTCTGGAATAGTGTCAACCGGCGTGCTCGGACGCATAATCAGCAGGTAAAGACGGTCATATTAAATGTTGAAACCTAAATTGCATCATATATATAAGAATACAATACTTTTAAGCCACAGCATTGATATCCTGCTGTGCACCGTTTTTGTAATGAAACAGTAGGTCCATGACAATGGGTGAACGGAGAGGGTATTAAAAATGACAACGGGATCCAAGTGGTTTAAACGGGACGAAACGTCAATTCATTATCCACAAAAGTTGACAGGCGAGGTGCCTGCAGACGGGGCTTTGTGTGATACTGAGCAAGGAGTTTTTGGTTGGTCTTCATGATGCCCAGTTAACAAAACGTATGAAACTTAGATTTCATCTTTAGTGCAAACTTTACGCGTGTACTGTGAACAAAGGTTTGTATCCCTGTTTCCTAAAGAGGGACCTAATTCAATGAACTAAATCCGCTCTTTCAGATTGCTTACAACCCCGCGATCTGTTCAAAGGAAGGGAGAATTTCGGTCTGGTTTTGTCATAGATTTGTACTGTTGATTTGTCGATTTGCAAGAGCTATCAGCCGGAATGATGATATCAGTCAGCTTGTATGAACGATAAGAGGTGAGGAAGTAAATGTTATTTTTAAATAACACATGATTTAAACAAAATGGGTCCATAATCAGAGTTAGATGTGCTTGGCATTATGAGTGGTAGAAACGCGCCATTGGTGGAAGCGGGATACGTATGATAAAAAATTGCAAATGAGGCTAAATACCGCAAAAAGGGTATGATCATCTTAGTGCGGGGATCTAGATCTATAATTACAAGACGAAAAGGCCGGGATTTAGATTAGCAGGAAAAAGGGATAAATTGTTTCAGCAGTGGTTTTTAGACTTCACATGGGATTTGTCACAAAACTTAGTAGTGTCGCCATTTTCTAATAACTGCGCTTTGTCATTTCGTCGGAAGTCCGAGTACTGGTAACCATTTGAACAGCGTCCTCCAGATTCGGAATGGCATAAGTAAAGAAGATAGGCGAAAGGCAAGGAAAATGAAAAATGGCTACAAGGAAGAACGTGCTGCGTACCAGCTACCGCACGCTGGTAGTAGTTTGTGATCGGAAAAGATATGTTAAGCAATGGTTGCCATGAAACATTAATAACCCGATAGCGTTTGTAATAAAACGTTCAGAGGCAGTAGACAGTTATGGTGCAGTGTAATTGGATCATACAGGAATAGGAATCGAGTTTAGGGGAAAGATGTTCCGAAGACACAACAAAAAGTCTCGGGCAGAAAAACCAAACGGTGAGTCAGATAAGCGGAAGTTTAGCGGCGGAATTCGGTTTTATTTTTTGAATACCAGGTCTGAGCAGTTGAAATAACACCATAACAATGTAGTCAATGAGTTCATTTCAAAGTCCGAAATTCAATTTTTTCAGATCTGTCATATGCACAGAATAAGCAATTTTTAATGATAACAATGCGCGCACTTCTCGATTTTCAAAAGGCACGCCCTCAGACGCAATCAAAATACGATAACTAGGCATTATTGAATAGTGGGGCCAGACGATGACGGTAATCCATACTCATATAAAAATGAACGAGGGAATGAACACGACTCCACTCTGCTCAAGTATGGGCATAGTGCGTCAGCCATTCAAGGCGAATCAAGGAAAACAGTATTGTGTCAACATGAGAGCAATTGCGAATGCTGAGATCGTTTAATTGAATCAGCAAGCAATGGCGTGGGACGGAACTTATGAAACTGGACGCCTGAAGCACAATGCTAGACTTGTTTGCGGAGAAAACAACGGATGGCAGTGACCTAATTGGATACTAACTGGAAAACGCAGTGAAAATTACACGATTCAACAGCGTGTCAAAGCTCAATTAATAGCAGTCTCTATGGATGCGATGATTTATGGAATAGCTCTAAAGGCCAAGAACATCGAGAAACCAAAAGCTTAGTTGAAAGGGTAGGTTGCAATTGGAGGCAGTAAAATAATGGCCTTTACCAGTGGAACTAATACTGCGGTGAGAAAACGGTGAGGAAAATGGAGGTATGAAAGAAAATAGAAAAAACAAAGATAAGTACGGTCACTGGTGATGTCGAAAGAACAAACCTTAGATTCAACTAACACAAATGGTAAAAGATATATGTAAGGGACATGTGAATGATGTGAGTTTTGTGGTCTTTAGCGTGCAGATAGGTGACCAAGGCCAACTTTAATTTATTGGCACGCATTTATGGAGTGTCCAAATATACGGTAAACAGAGGATGCGAAATAAAAGAGGCAATTTATGCGAGTTATTGACTATTGACGACACTATATTAAGTCTGAAAAATCCCACAGAACACATTGAGAACAACGCAACGTGGCGAAAAAGCTCGTTTTCAATTTTTCATATTCATGCCAATACACAACACTAAATATGGTTTGGAGATGGTTCAAGGGAAATTATCGGTTTGCAGTCACATCAGTTTAAAACTCTAAGAATGTGTCTGTGTGTATGTGTCATTTATCACTTTGTCACACGATCAGGTTGTGAGCCACTTGTTGGATAATGACAACCGGGTCAAAGAAGTTTAAGAGTTTGGAAAACCTGTCTCTAAGCTCATGGATCGGGGTTACATAAACGGTTATACAAACGGCTTTGACTGTGTTCAAGATGCGTCAATTGACAGCTCTTGACTGTCCACTCATAACTTTGTAGATGGTGCGAAAAACACTTGTCACGTTCACCGAGTGATTCAATTCGACAAGGTGTGGACATACCACGTTAGTGCTTCTCTTAATTGTTTCCGTGCTCAACCAAGCTGAGTGGTGTTCACCAACACCTGATCGTACGGCCAATATACCTGGTCCCACAGGAGCAGGTGAATGAATACACACAGAATAAGGCCGCATAATCTGGCAGTCCGGCCTTCAGTTAGAGACATGATCGGTTTGGATGCGAATACCGTTTTTAACTGTGCAGCAAAGAAGGTTCCACTGATTGAACTTGGCAGTCTCCATTGGATGATTTCTGCTTCGGTGTGACCTGTGAAGGGCTAACGAACGTATGTGGTTTTCTTTATTGGTTCTATTTCTTGCCGTCTTATTTCGCGTTTTTCCACATTTTTATCTACGAATCTTTTGGGGTATCCATAGTATTTCGCTTACTCACTGTGCATTTCAGAGTTGGAGTGTGGAATCCGAAGACCATTCTGGAAAATTTGGGAGCACAACGGGACCTGTGGCTTCCTAGCTGAGATTCAGAACAACGATATTATGTGCGGTTTGGATAGCTCCATTTGCTCAACGGAGGCCTACGTGTGTGCTTGAATCCTTGGAGGAAAACTGTAACCCCCTTGGGCTGTGATCAGTAGCGTACCATATCAACTGGCGTTAGTCAAATGACGTAGTTTCATTAGGAGTGTGCAGATACCATGGCGCGACAGCAACGTTATTCGGATGCCCAGGTTGTACTGTATAGAAAAATCTATGGGTAGAAATTGCGGTTCAGAGAGGTGAAAGATAAGACCTCTGAAAACGGAAGAGGACGGAAGACGAACAGTCTAGAATTCGTTCTAGCTGGCAGTTGGGATGGAAAGATAGGAACGGGAAAAACATTGAACGTCATAATTTCCACTTAGTTTTGAAAATGTGTAATGAGCTAGTAGGCTTGGCTGATTTCTGTGTATCCGTAGTAATAAGGCGGAGAGGTTAATAACAATGTTACGAACACCAGCAGAACAATAAAGGCGTTGCTGAAGAAGTGTTGGGTCTAAATTTGTGATCAGGCTTGGGTCAGGGCTGCAAATTACGCCAAATCACGCAAGGATGGTTTTAGCACAAATATCCAACAGGCGTTTTGAGCTAAAGGCATTATCATTTGCTTTTCATTTCAACCTGTCGCTTTTTACAAAGCGACAGGTTTCCATACACTGTGAATTCCTATTTTTTTAAGGGAATGCTGCTGCGCTAATGAGCCACAATATAAAGTTGAGGTATATAAAAGGATGGATGAATGGAGTTGAAGGCATAAGACTGAGCGAAGAGGAGGAGACCAGGGCGATTGTCCTTGCTGCTTCAATCCACTAAAATATGACCCCGTGTGCATTGTGTACCTAGTTGTTGATCACATCAATAGCCATTAAACATTTCGGCCAAAATAATGTGCACAAAAAGACCGGGATTTGATCGTCAGTGTGATCGACGGCCGGTGTCCGATAGTGGTGAAAATGGTCATGGTCAACTGGTTCATGCAGTGTATTCTGAAGGCCACGTTGCGGAATTACATGGGCAGCCGAGACAATGTCCGACTGAATACGATCCTTGGGAATATCGCTGTGGATTCTCGTGAACAAAAAGCGTAAAAGGATGCCAACCAATGTTGAGTTGTTCTCGCTTTCACGATCTGCATTAAAGCGTTGTTTCCGCGCAAGGCTATTTTCCTTTTTCTCGAGAGCAGAATAGTTCTTTGTTTTCATGCTGCACATAGTGCTCATACTTGCATGGAGGTGGGATGTTTTCCCGTTTGCAACTGCATCTGCTCACGACTCGTAATTCTAACGAGGAAGGTAGAGACGTAAGTTGGAAGGACTGAAGCTGGGCCTAGACAGACGCATAGGAGTGCACTCCGGTGCTCACTTTATTATGACTAGCCAGCTGAGTAACCTGGAATGGTCGTTAAAGATGAAGTTTTGCTGAAGTCGCCAATTTACTAAAGTTGCTAAGGATATACGGAACGAACCGGGCTGAAAAGGTAAAAATTGGAAAAGGAAACCGACTATGCTTGTGCCTTGTTGTTTGGATTTGACATTAAGAAAAAAACGAAAAAAAGAGAAGTAGTGTTATGGAAAGTAGACTGGCTCAGCACGATAATTAGGACCGCAAGACGGGTCACATTAGCGATGGTTATTCCAATTTTGCAATTTACAATGTGAACAAATAATGGTGGTAAATAGAAAAGTAGGCAACGTTGGAATTCCCAAGATTCAGACTGCATTATAATATTCGTATATTTCTCGGACTGCCGTCCGTCTTTTTTCTCTCTTACAGGCTTTACAGTCCTGTTTGGATAGAAACAACTCCCCAATGCTCTGGCAATCATCCGATCCTGGAAAGACGATATTTCTTTTAACATACCATGCTTGAATTCCTTCCACCACACCACTACTACGCCGGCGTTACCGCAACAGCGCGGGGCGCGGTCATATCCACCGCTTTGGCCGGCGCATATCGGGAGGGCAGCTCGGCTGCAGCGGTGTGCAGGTGCAACTAGGTTGGCGGATTACACCTCCCGCGTTCACCCTCAAACGATGATCTTCAGGTTGGGTAGCCAGCATTCGGCCGGCCCCACCCATGAGCACTAATGTGGTAAGCAGCACTGTAGCTCATAAGTTCACAGGCACCATTTTGTACTGGCTCTCTCTTGCTCCTTCTCAAAATTCTTGTGACAAATCCATAAAAAACGGACTCACGAATGGACAGCATTTTAATCGGCATTTGATATAAACTGACGTCCAAAATGCATATTGACATCCAAAACAGCTGAGGACCGTTAATTTTCATCAACCTCTATTCTCATTTGCGGAATGTGGCAATAGACCGGTGCTCCTGGTAACAGGTCCTCACACAAGTCCACGAGACGTTGCCTCATTTGACTTCGGTTTCTCTTCTTTTCCAATGCCACCTTCATCTCTAAACCAAGCCGAAATTTATGAACTCAAAATTGTTCGAAACAAACCTTATGTATTAGTATTACGATCGCACGATTCCCATCCATTGTCGCCGCTCTCCTTGCTTAACGGTCTGTGCCTCCAGAATTTTTGCGTTTTATACTGACTTTTTTGATATCCAGCCTAGTTTTCGCTCATCTCCATTCCGTTATTGCATCCATACTGATCCTCATCTCTACCATATAACTCTCTTGATTATCGAGTACCCCGGCCAACAGGCGGCGACAGCCATTGCCCTCCAGCCATATTTTGCGCCCGCGAAACCCACCGTAGATGCATTCAAACATAGTATTACTCGCAGTGCAGAACTAGTAATCAGTCGCGGAAAATTCTTTGCGATTCATTATCTAGCTTTGATTTAAAAGTCGAAACCTCGTGCTCAGCAAATCGCATTGCTTGTTATGATTTTGTGAGCGAAACCATTTTGCATCGCATGTTTGGTTTTCGTTTTCCGTGTCTGCACTGTGCCTTCGTGGCCAAATTTCGGTCTTACCTTGCGAATGACTCTCGTATGTCGAGAAATATACAAAAACAAACAAAACTTCCAAAATACTAGAGGTCGCTCTCACCCCCTGTCACTTTGATTTATATTGTCCTTATTTCCTGTGCATAATCTATGTAAAAAATTGACCTTGTCTTGCGCATGAATCTCGCAAATCGAGTAATATACATTATCGTTATCAATATCTATATCATCTGTACTTGCGGAAACTACTGGGAATAAAAATGGCTAGACCCGGTTGAGTGGGTT
>LUCM01003717.1:42933-66641 GCA_008360955.1 Fasciolopsis buskii
AAGTTTTCCATTGGTGGGGGAAAGTGCCACAATTCAAGGAAAGATCAAATAGATTGGACAAAAGTATAGGGATGGTTGCACCCGAAAATTTGAAGATGACTGGAGGAAGATCGCCCGGTCCGACGCGGAAAGACGGTCTCACATTTAAAAGTAATGGTTTAACATCACTTGGGTGAAAAGAGAATCCTGGAGGAGAAGCAGCGATGGCTGGCGGAATGTCCGGTATAATGGTGTTGTCATCATTTGTCATAGAGGCAGAGAAATAATAACTGAACACCTCTGAAATCATTCGAGGGTCATTTGCGCACGTGCCCCTGAACATGACTGACGTGATGTGCGTACTAGGTAGGGAGTTGTTAGTTCTCAGTAGTTTTGCCAGTGCTGCAGCCTTGTTGGTAGAGTGCAACGCTTGAAGCTCCTTCTTCTTTTGAAGAGAATCGAAGTGTCTTGATCTCCCTAGACAGATGTTTCATTTGCAATCAATCAATTCTTGGGCGAACAATTGGACAACTGAGTTCTCAGCCAGAAACGACAGCCTCATGGGATAAAAGTGCATCCTAAACCAGGGGAACACAACTTTGGTAAATAAACTATCCTAATTGACAGTTAGGTTTGCGGCCCAGGCCCAAATTATTTCTCTATCTTTAGTATCTCGAGTCATGCTTTCACATAATTTCCGAAAGCCACCAAGTTAGTAGGGATACAATACAGAACTCTATAGTTGAAATAAAACAGATTGCACCATTTTGAAATCTGCGTCAGACCCACTCCGGAGTATTCCTCTATAGTTCGTTCCAAAATTAGGCACTCATGCAGGGTAATAATCCAAGGCGTTCAGCGCATCCTTAATTAAGTGTTGACTGGATTCTCCTCAATCAGGAATTGGAAAGAACGGTGCGACTTGCTGCAATTAGATCCATTGTCGCCCTGACGCCATACGGCAAACCTGGAGCCCTTCAGTAATATTATTGCAGGTGGCACTTGTGCATTTGCACCTCGTATTAGGGACCCTTTTCCAAGCTTCCAATTAAATGCAGAATTCATTCTTACTTTGCCAATAAGTAAAACATCTGTCACAGACAGCTTTCTTATTGGTAAATATCCGTCAATGTGGAACAAACTTTCCCAACAGTCAAGCATTTTGCCACCATCATCTTTTCCCTTTAAAAACTAGCTACCGAAGCCTTTCTAATTAAATTGCATAACCACTTCTAAACCCAAGACTGGGAAGGCGAAATTAGATTTGGGTTTCGAAAGCACGCCCGTGGCACCACGTCGTCCAACTTGAAGAAGGAAATACATTTCAACACTCATGTCACCATAAAAAGGTATAAGCGGCAACTACAGTGTACAGTGTTGACCTCCCGTATACTGACAAATCTGCTACCATAGCAATAAAATTTTGGACCAACAACACATTGAAAATATACTGCCCATTACTAGCAGTTCGAAGTTTTCCCTTTTTGGAGACTTAAAAGCTTATTCATAGAGTTCTTCGTTGCATGTATTTCTTCTTCACAAAAATCCGCAGAAAACCCCCTCGTTTCTTCCGAGCCTAATTTCAAACTGAGGTCTGACGTTGACACATGATGCTCAGATGCACGCGGTTCTATGTTGAATGAACTTCACTTCTTTTCTGTCTTCCCAGATGACTCCCTTTGCTGTTTGAATAGCTTCGGCTCCACAAAAACCTCAACCTTCTACCTCGAGTATGCGAGAGCCTACATCTGTCTCTTCTGCTTCTCACCCAAATTCAATAAAATCCGCAAGATAAGTGTGGTACTCGGCCATCGTTCTTAAATATTCAAATCTTTTTATCTTCATTTCTTACTTCCCATCAATCTATCTGCTTACACGGATGGATTTTGCTCCACGTTATCGCCTTTATTTTGATGAATCGACGCGACTCCCTAGGGAAGAAACTGTCCAAAATCCGATTTTTTATCTCTTCACCTCCCACCACATTGTCGTTCTTCGTTAGGTCTTCTCTGTTTTCCTCTCGCCATCATGAACTGATGTATGATTTGTCACAGGCTTCTTCCTCCGCTTCCTGACAGATTTTACCTTCCTTTTTTACCACATTTGGAGTTTAGACTGCTTGATTTCTCAGATTCAAAGCAACAGCCCACGATTTCTTTAGCTGCAGGTTTACACAATCTCTCGTGCATCACTGTTATTCATATCTTCCTCCGAAATTATGTTTACTGACCTTGTTGACGGCCCGTCTCAGTAAATATTGGGGTATTTTAATAACTCACCTGGGTTGGCAGTTTACACACAAGATGGCCCTCCTGTCTATCTATACACAGCAATATCAGGATTCCCTAACAGCACTACGCACCACCTGGGTATTTTTACGCTGTCATATAGATTCTCCTTTTTTCTCTGATCCTCTCGCACAACTCACTGCCTTCTAATCCGAAGCTGACAGCCAGACCAGACCGCCGTTTTCTCCCTTTCTCCTCGGAGACTTCAATCCTGCATAGTCGTTGACAATTATTTCATACTTTGGCTACCATGGTTTCCGCTCACCCGGGATTACGCAGTCCTGAACACCGGATCTCTGTCTCGTTCTACCTATCCCAAATTCGTATTCTCTTCTTCAAATCTCGCCTGCCTCGCGTTATTGCAACAGTGAGGAGCGAGGGCAAATCATTGGCCGGCTCACATCGGGCGGACAGCGCGGCTGCAGACGTGCGCTGGTACAATTAGGTTGACGAATCACATCCCTTCTTTTACCCCTCAAAAGTGTTCCTCGAGTTGAGTGACCAGCACTCGCTCAGTCCCACCCACTAGCATTGTTGTTGTTAACAGTCCTCTAGTCCCAATGTTCACGTTGACCCTTCCGTATGGCTTCGTCCTGCCTCTTCCGAAGGTTCCTAACTTCACCAAACTAACTCACGGGGAAGGCTTTCTTTGTTACCCGACTTTCTTCATACACCTCACCATTCATCTTCCTGTCAGTAGCTGGAGCCCACCTTCAACCATGAGTTTTTATTGTGATCCGCCAACTTGGTAGCACACTGCTGCTTCTGAAACCTGCCCTTCACAGAAATGCACCTAACATGGCCCCAATCGTGTCTGATTCACCACTGGCTTTTCGACAGATTCCTTCCTTACATTTAACTATAATTCTACTGTCGGACCCAGATAAAACTTGCAAAAGCAAAGTTACTGACAACAAACCTAGGGAATTCAACAAAATTATACTGCCACAAAAGTTTTATCAAGTGCCACCATCCCCACTTGTCACAACCAACTGCACCCTCAATATTCAACTTTTGATGCTGTGAGTATTCGTTTGATATTCAGTTCACTAGACTGCTTTTTTCGTAAGACAGTGCCTCTAAATTTTCCTTCTATTTTTGTTATTCTTTCTCACCACAAGCTGCTAATTTTGGCTTGTCCAATTTATGTATATCTGCCCCGTTTAGGGATGTTGCCCCGAAAAGATCTACTCACGGATTTGACAATCCATCTCGGGCTGCGCCCTATATAGCGGGCTGCGGGCCACGCACCAGAGCTGGATAAACTCTGCTTGATTTAAATTTTTTGCTCAAATATTCATTATCCGTGCTTTTATCAGCAAAGTATAATCCAATAAGTATATGATTCACTGGTTTGTACCCAGTTAACACAAACTGCGTTGATGAACAGATGATTACTTCTTGGCAATAGAACATCTGGGCACAATCTTTACCTGGCACAATTGGGAACTCGCATTTTGACCTCAATTTTTGTCCAATCGGAGCGCAACGTGTTAGACCAATGGTTCAACAGAGCGGTCTGGTTTTCTACCCCGGGGTAGAGATTTTGTTACTTAAACCTTCAATAAAATGACGATTTCGTGCACTGTATAGCCAATGAGGTCGCAAAAAATTGAATAAATCATAGCGCACGCCATTACCAAATCTACTCCAATTGAGTACTGATTGCGCATTGGGACGTTAGTGACTGGGACCAACCAGCTGCTCGTTGCCTGGACCCATTCTAAGTCCAAAAGAAATGGCATACAATAGTGGATACATTTATTCAAAGTTCAAATGTTGAATGTGCAATATTCGTATTTCCCGTGTACAGTAAGAGCGGCACGCGTTTTGCTGTTTTCTCAGGATTTTATAATTTCATTCCATGAGCGCAGCAAATGCGCACGCATTATCTGCTGAAAATATAAGTACAATATAGCAAGATGGAGTAAACGTACCGCGATATCTGTGAAGGGAGAAATTAATTCTTTGGAATTCTAGAAAGTATTTAGACCTGTGGAAAATTACTGACTAGCTTTCCGTGGAAATGTTTGGAAATTTATTAACGGGCCCCAGTATGCAGAGGAAAACTTATGTTTAACAAAGGAAAAATAAGCTACAGCGAGTTCGTTGTTACAGCTGAGCCTTGCCCAAATCCACTTTGCTTGTATCGGAAGTTGAATCCTGTAACTAACTTAAATGTTGCATTTAAGACTAAATATTACCGGTGCTGATGATCTCAGAACGTTTTTCTTCGTGTCTTGTAACCATGCATCAGTAGCCGCTTCCACGGTTGAGGCAGTTGCGTTTTTTAAGTGATCCTGTCGCAGCAGAGCTTCTACAGCTTTTGGAAGTTTAAATCTACATAATAAGGGCTTAAAAACAATCTGCTGCTTCAGTTTCGTTTTCTTGAACGCCAATATTTTGTGTGGTACTGAACAACTTACTTCACTTGTTATGTTTCTTGCTAGTAATCTTTTCATTACTTGCCGCACATAACGAGGAGCAGTGTCACCGTAGGCATTTGTGAAAATGAACTCCTATTTTGCATAAATCAAAGATTGTTCTTACGAGCTGTTGACGGTTTTTGCTGTCTAGAGCCGTCCTATCCATTTATCTCAAATCTTGCACAACTGACAAGGGAAAAATGATTGGCAGTCTCACTTGGTGAATTGTGCACTCTAAACTCAGGCTGCGGCTTTCAATAACCCTACAAAAGGAGGAGTTTGTCTATTTCTTCTGTTACTGGCCATTTATGAAAAACTACGCAATGGACACAAAGAACGGTTGTTTCCCCAAAGCCCAATTAGATCGGCGGCTTTGTCAATCTTTTCTGCGAGAATGGCGTTCATGAAGGGTCTATTGGCTGTCTGGAAACTAGATGCAGAAAGGAAAGCATAGAAACCGAGACCACAGTTTTCACTTACTTTGATGTTAGCGATAATGCAATAGTCCCACAGACTGCCTCCCTCCGCGTTCGTTCAAAACGCGTATTTCTGGTATTAGTGGATGTTGCTGTGGCTACGTGAAATAACTAATTACCAAATGCCACATACGATGAGCAAAGGTCGGGCTATTTGTTTTTTCTCGTCAAGCAGTTGACACTGCTGTTTTAACCGGACCCTTTAATGTAAAAATATGATACGATGTAGTAATATAACAATAATTCGTGACGCTTAATTTTGACGGCTCAGTGACGTAAAGCCTAGGCGGCCAATCCTCTGATGATGAGAAATTACTGTTCCGCTTTCTGGTTGCATTATAGTTAGTCTGACACCGGCTTACGGTTTTTGATTGATGGGCAGTCCCATAGAAATGGTCGCATCACTTGATGGAAAGGCGTCATCTTCTGCTTGCCTTTGCATTCGCCAGGTGTCTTCATACAAAGCTTGGAAATGAATTGCGTAGGAAAAGACGACTTACTTTTAAACAACGCCACTTTGATTAGCCGCAGAGGCACGTTTGGTGAAACTGGTGCATGAGTCCTCATCATCCTGTGGAATCCCGCACCATCAACGTTAGGGACATAAGTCGTGGTCTCATCAGTTGATAGCCACGACTTACCGAGGATGCATGCACCCCCGTTTTCATTATCCAACAGGAAGACGACGGCAAAGAATTGCAGCGCTCTAGTCATCTACGAGAGGGGACTGATAAATACCCGTCCACATTCTCAAGACTGAGAATAATTGTTTCTTTTCTTGGTTTATTTGTCTCAATTGAGACTTCATAAATACAAGGATCAATGGTGTACGGAATGGGAAAGTGGAATTATGCAGTGACCGTCGTCGTGAATGAACCAGAAGCATTTGCAGTCGATTTCCTCCGGGCTGAAGCTGACGTGTTGTTAGGAGATGGTTTCAGCAAAAAAATAATCAATTGTGCCAAGGGTAGAGGTTCATCAAACTTATTACCAAGGAAGGTAAAACGCGAGAATCATATTTTGCTAACTCCTAGTTCATCACTTTATGTCCGTTTTACTATCCCTGGCAGTTTATTTATTAATACAACATTATTCGGGAAACTTGTGCCTACATTGTTGACAGAACAGACCGACTTACCTTGACATGCGAAAGAGAACTGTATCTCACCCTCTAACCAAACGCCTGAATTTAAGATTTCGCCAAAACATCGCAGTAATTGGTATGCTGTTTTTTGGTTTTAACTATGGACTTGATATGAACTAAATAAGACTGAAATGGGAAAGCGCTAATAGTGTCTGATGGGTCATGATATCTGACGTCTTCCGGTAAATGTACTGGGGAGTGAACATTCATCCATATTTCCCCGAATCCACACATTAACTTATGCAAGTGTACGAAATGAATCAACAGTTTTGCAGTGTTGATGGTGATGGGGATCTATAGATCGCCACCATTTCAAGTGAGCTCCTTCTCTTGTTGTCTCTGCCATCGTGTGCCATGGTCACATAAACCCATGCATTTTGACGTTGTCCGAGAAATGAATTATTACTATTTAATTATGTTTGAAACTTTTCCTCTAATGGTTTGGTTGAGGATGGTAACGGTTTCCTCCTAGAAGTCGCAACTGCTGAAGGCATAAAAAGTTGCAATTATCACCTATTAACGTGAGGTGTGATATGTTCAGGCTATGGGCGATTCGGTAAGCAGAGAGTTATAAATCCCTTTGCGTTGATGAGAACACCTGTCATTACGATATTATAAAGCAGTAAAAAGCAAATGTAACGAACATTGTTCCACTTCTAGAGTAAAAATGTCTTTATTCCCTTCTCATTTTAGCTTACATGGAATTTTCACAAGCCAAAATGGGAATAAGAAACAAAACTCTCATTGTTGGATGCCAAATATTGCGCCGGCCACCGAATGAATTCCAGATATTCCACCGACGGTCGAGGTCACCACTGTCCTCCGCAACCTTAACTGAGTTTAACTGTAATGGTCTATGGTGAACTAAACTGAAACGAGCCGGGCTGAAATAAACTGTGACCATTCATGTGTCCTTCGATTCATTACTGATTATCAGTTTGGGAGAAAGGATATAGTGGTAATAAGGACAAGAGCAAAAAAGGCCAGAATGGAGAGAAAGCCTCGAGGACGTCGAAGCACCTTGCAGCAACAAAAGCTGCAAGCTTAGCGCAGGGGACGGAGGAATTTAGTGTGACCCGGGCACGCCTCGGTATAACAAATAAAGTAGTAATAATAATAATGTCAATTTCTCGGTTTGCGAGAGGCATGCGCAAGGCAAGATCAAATTTTTACAAGGATGATGCACAGGAAATGCAAATAATAGAAATCAAAATGGATAATTGGGGAGAGTAGAAGTATAGCAGTGGAAAGCAAAACGTGAAGGACTAATTTTTAAAGACCAAGAATAGTTTCCTGGGACTGTTTGCAAGCGGTGGACCACGAGCCATTTAGTGTTTAAGCGCACTAAATATGCTCATTGCTGGCGCACAACATGGACGGAGCTCAAAGTTAGATGTCGAGGTTTGGCCGGAGTCCCCAAACGTCAGGAGCGTTACATAATGGGCGGAAACGTTGAGCTGGAGTGATAACAAGCGGTGGTAATGCGGTAATTGGATGGAAGTGGTGAAAACCAGGCGGAAAGTCAGGCAAATTGGATAAGACACGTATTTGACAACAAATGGCCAAAATATTCTGAGGGCACGGGAAGACTGACAGGATTGTCCCAAACTATCTGGAGGAAATTTGCAATGCTTCGGACATGGAACTCACAAGATAAGGGATTATTTTCACATACGGATGGGAGGTGCGTCAGATAAAAGAAATTTTGTGCCAGAACACTCCCTAAATACTATAGCCAAGAATGTAATTTATGCTATTGTTTGTTTTTGTCGCAACGTTTGATCTTAGTCAGCATTACCGGTGGGGAATATGAGGTGCGCAAGCCGTTCTGGAGACAGCAGCAACCGCGGTTATGTTCGATCGCAAAAATGCGAGTTGAGATACCCAGTGCGATAATCCACGTAGTTACCGTTGACCGGACCAGAACTCGAGCGTCAGTTCTAGCTAACAGGTTCCTAGCAGGCATGCTAGGGTAGCAGATTTGAAACCGCTGTTGTGAGGACGGAAGCGTTAGCAGCGCGTCAGCTGAGGATTTGAGATCTGAAACGCAAAAGAAAGAAGTAGTCTGGCTTGGGCGCCAGCTTCGGGTTATGGTGATTATTGGATCGCGGCATAATACATGCAAAATAGTGCATCTATTCCGTAAAATGTGGTCACTATGATTGAGCTATGATAGCAGTTTTAGGCGTAGTTGAAGGTTAGGATCTACCAAGAACGACTTATTGAGCCCTGCCGAGCGATTAAAGAGGAGAAGATGACATGAAAATGAAGGAGTACACAGACTGGTGCCTAAAATCGCAGGATGTGATGAGAGCATGGATCCATCAATAAGTACGTTGACATTTTGGTCAGCCCACATTGGGAGAATTTCGGGGTTGCTTGCTCAAGCCACTAGTGAAGAGGGTGTATCTATACAAGGGAGGTTAAAAGGGTCTTAGCGGGGAGGTGACAAAATGAGGAAGTTGGAGGTGAAGCCGAATCCCAGATGATGATCTCAGCAAAGATTCGGCCATGAACTAGAATAATAACCCATGTTTGTAAGTCTTGCTTAGTCCAATGTTAGCCCGTGTCAGGTGAATTAAGAACGGATCATTAAGTAACTTTTTCAGCTGGGATTTGAACTGGGATTAATTTAGGCACGACCGCAGGGAACTAGGGAGTTTGTTCCACAGTTTAGAGTAAGCACCTCTGAAGAATTCAGCTCCGATCGGTAGTCGAGTCAGGGGTATTATTAATGAGTAGTATCTGCTACAAAGTGGATAAGGGGGACCACCAGCGTCGTGTGTGACGTTAGCAGTAGAGTGGGCATTATTATGGCAAAGATTAAAGNGGAATACGAGGTTTAACTTAACTCGACGAAGCCACAATGGTTCAAGCCCAAGCAGCTCGCATCTGGCCCTGTAGTTTACGCTAGATGAAGGACTTAGGAGATTTCTAGTGAATGCACGCTGCACATTCTCGATTGCAATTCGATCGACTTTAGGCATATGCCTAAAGGTAATCGGGCCGTACTCGAGGTGGGGCCTAGCATGTGACTTGAAGGTGATAATTCTGCACTCTTGAGTGCGGAATGCCCTTAAGATCATTGTGGCGGTTCTCTTCGCTACAGCTGTCTGACGGTGAGACTGCTCGTGAAAGTTGAAATAGCAGGAGTATTGTAACCCTAAGTCCTTAACTGTGTGTGATACAAGAACTGGCATGCCGTTTATAGAGAGGACGTCCGGAGGAACATGGCATTTATGTTATCAGAAAACTTTTGTCAGCAGAGAACTTCATAAGCCAGTCGGAAAACCAGTTATTAAGAGACTCTAGGTCTTCATTGATAAATGTATAAGTGGAGGTAATGAAGCAGCCTTAAAAGAGTTGACTATTTTAATGTCATCGGAAAACAGGAATGGTGTGCCATGACGAATAACTTTAAAGATATCATTATTGTATAGCAAGAACAGGAGAGGACCTAGGACGCTCCCCTGAATGGCCTCACTGGTAATAGCAGAGGGCTGGGAAAACAACCGCTAATATTGACTACCTGAAAGCAATGAGAAACATTTTAGTGGATTTTTTATTCCATATATCCTAATTTTGGCTGGGAGTCGTGAGTGAGAATCGCGGTCGAACGCCTTTGATATGTCTAAAAAGAATATGAGCATCGGCCAGTGGGAATCAGCACTTTGGGTAACCAAGTTTAAGAAGTCAAACTGAGAGGTGAGGCAAGATCGGCCCCTGAGGAAGCCGTGTTGGGAGGGGTTGATAAGGTTGCGGGCAGTAAGGAAGTTGACCAGTTGCTCTTTAACAATCTTTTCCATAAACCTGGATAAAACTGGAATGTGGTTTTCGGGGCGAAAGTTTTCAGGTTCATGCTTGAAACCGTTTTCGTGATGTGGAACAATCATGGAGGTTTTCCATTGTGACTGAAAAGTAGCGCCGGACATGGAGAGCGAGAACAGATTTAGAAGGAGGAGTGGAAGATCTGGACCAGCGGTGCGAAATAGGACTGGTGAGATGCCATCGTGGCTAGGACTGTGGGATGGCCTGGCATATTTCATCAAATTGATCATGCCAGCAACGTCGAAGGAGATGGAGTATAACCATCCAACCGAAGTTAACATGGGGTGGATTTCAGAGTGTGTCCGATTGTCATTAATGAGAGTAGAAGAAAAAATATGCATTGAATGCTTCTGCGATGTCTACAGGGGACTCGATGCTTAAGCCATTAAATATGATAAAGTTCGGAATAGTTGAGGATTTGGGCTGCGAGCGAGCTTTGAAAATTTGGGAAGTCTTCCGAACTGGGTTAGACGACCCTGCCTCTTTAACCTTAGTTCGGCCCCGTAAGAAATTCTTGACTTGCATTAAGAGCGGGAAGCCTCCCGTTTTGCTGAAGATTCTTTAGGCCTTCAAAAGTTTCGTCTGGAGCTGACAAACTTTGCTAGACTTCTTGTGTTTATGTCCAGTGGTCGGAATGAACAAACGATGACAGTAAAAAGAAGATTTACGTAAAGGTCCTCTGCCGCTCTCTGCGGGTCAAAAGATAAAAAGTAGCTGGATCAATCAAGGATTCGCAGAGCGTCAGGAATTTCGTCCCGGCGAGTCGACATATAGTAAGAGACAGTATGGTGCGTGCACATGGGTGAGGAAGGTTTATTACGGAGAGGGAAGCTACAAATTGCCTTCTTGTGGTCACTCTGAGGGAAGGGTTTTAGCACTGAAACTTTAATATTGGGAATGCTTTGCGGAAAATCTAGGTCTAGACTATTGTGGGACCTTGTGGGCGTAGTCACATGTGGGGTCCATCCTCCAACGTTTCATGAATGACGTTGAATAGGGTATGCGGAGCGGAGAAATAGGATCAACAAACTTTAGGGGCATTGAATTCACCTACAGTTATCTTGCGGCTGGATGGGGGACAGAAAGATAAACAAAGGCTTGGGTGAGACGATAAATCTCAGAACTATTCGAGTTTGGTGGACGCTATACATATCCTCTGTGGGTTGAGAGCTCGGGCCGTTTTGCCAGAAGCCAGATGGTGTCAGGGATAGAATGAAGGAGCGAGTGATGGAAAACGGAAGCTTTGTATGGCTGCTTCACGTAGTCTAGGCAACCATCTCTTCTACGATTTGATATATTGGTTTTGAAGGGCGTATAACCCACCAGTGAAAAAGACGGAGTGGTACCTTGTTCTGTTAACCAAGTCTCTGTTACCAAAATATTATCGTAAGAGTTTTCAGTTGCTGACAGCCTTAGCCCCCTTACTTTATGAGTCATTGAGCGGGAGTTCGGGAGGAGTAGGGAAAATTCCCCGGGAAGATTAAGTCCACGTGATATCCAAGATGTGAGTTCGGTGGGGGTCAAATAATCGAGGGATACATTAGAGGTTCCGATAGTGCATAGCTGTTATAAGGGAGTAAATTCAGTAGAGTTAGGCATACTGGCCGGCGAGGGACTGTCTTTGTTAGGGGATTTCTGGGCTGAGGACCAAGGCGATGGAAGAAACGTGGGAGTTAATGAGCCGGTTGTTAGAGGATGCCAGTGTGAGGGATGTGGTATCAGTGGGGTGGGACCGTGTTAGATGGCCGAATTGTGACCTTGTCACAGTGGGGCTGGCAATCTAGGGGGTTAGTGGGGAGGGGGTTTTGGAAAATGCCGGAGATATAGCCAGTTAGCGGGTATGCGCATGAATTTTTGGGGATGGGCTTTAGTTTTTGAATTCGCGGGAGTCAGGAGAGCAGTGCTTTTTAGCTGAGGCAATTGGGGTAAGCGTTGCGCAGAAGTGGGTTGGTAAAGGGGTCTCATAATAGGCTAAGGCTCAAAGGGCAAAATACAGTTGTCTAAGGCACATTTGCCGAGAGAACATACAAGATATATAAAAAACGTTTCAAAAGTGAATCCATGCTGATTGACAGAGCAGGGTCTTGGGAATTAAATCAGAACCGTTCTAGATTATCGTTCTCTAGTCTGCTCTAGCATGAAACTGTGCGATTGGCCAGCATATAGAAACGTTCAGCGTGCATTTACGAAGCGGCTACTAGGCACTTCGTCAAATCTAATTTAAAAGAAAGGATTTTCAATGCCGAAATTCGAAACTTTGGCTTCGGCATGCCAAAGCAAACTTAATATTTTTCACTGTTCTCATCAATAATAACAGTTGCATTTGAGCACCCCATTTCAGAAAACTAACCCCCTTCTGCCTTTGAAACAGGAAGCTCATCGTTACAACTGACGTAGCGAAAACAAGCATTAGAGCGGAATTTTTATCTTTAAATTTTGTTTCTTGTGGAATTCATTGCTTCGACAGTTGCGTCTTCTAAGGTCGTCTAATATCTCCTTCAAAACCGAAGTCCGGAATCCACTGACTGTTCAAACAATCATTTATAAATACGACCCTTATCTCTCAGAGACTTGGGTGTACGAAGTAGGGATAGGATTCTTAACGGCCAATACAATAAAGTCACCAAAACTTGGATCCTAGTCAACAACACTAAATAACATTACGGTCCGTGATAGCAGAAGAGTGCTGGATTTTATGGCAACTATAACCACGATTAACCCTTCTTATATCGGTCTTCTCGCCCCTAGATCCTTTCCACATAAAGTTTTCTGTCCCTCATTTAGTCTGCCAGCATAAGGGATCCTGTCATTATGATGGGTATTACCGACACCAGTTTTTCTCTTCCTGGACATTTCATGAGAGAACACATTCGAGATCCCCTTTACTCTTCCTACCTACTCATTTTGATCTCCAGCAACCTGCTAACTCAAATCAGTTAGACTCCTTTCCCCGAAGTACCCTGCTTAGTTTCATTTAAAGCAAAATCTGTCCACGTCACACAGACGATCTGATTTGCAAACGCAACAAACAAGCCTACATTAGTAAGTTTCAAGCGGCATTCGTTAATGAAAGCAAGACACAGCGTTGACGATGACGGAGCCATACGTACAGATCTGTGTTTTGCGGCATAAACCACCATCCCCCGTGTGCTTACTCATCTTTACTTTTGTTTTCTTTAGTCCGTACATGCGAGAACCCAAATGACTGCAACAGGTTTGCTTCAGCACCTTCAAACGTGGGAAAAACAAACCACCTCCAGCAGTTGCGAAAAATACATGACGCGGAAAAGTTGGGCCAGACGGAGGAACTATGGACGGTACCTATGAGAGCCCAACCATTTCTCTGTTAGAAAAAACAGAGAGAAAGTAAAAGCCTCTGCTGGATCAGGCTGAGCCCAGTGGCCAAAGCATATTCGGGCTGCGAAGGAGTGGGCCACCTTCTACGATGGATATGTATGCCATCAACCCGGACCTGACCCTGCGAAGGGGAGACCCCACACCGCCCTTGTTCGGTAGACAAGCATTTGGCTACCTCGTTAGACGGTCTGGGGAAGTGGCGCATTGAACTATCCACTCGTGCTTCACCACCCATTCTTTTATTTTTCAACATGCCCCTCCCAACGGCGCACCTGGAATGTATGCTAACGTCTATAACAACTGCCGTCGTTCTTCTTTCTTAATTATTCATGCAAGCTTTTTGAAACTACTATGTGGTACAAATTACTATCGTCGTGTTCAAACACAAATTACTGCTCCCAATATTCTTATCGCTTCTTCCTTCTTTCCTCTCTATGACGTCTCGTGACAAATCCTGTCCTAGCATTAAGCCCACGCTGCCATCCGCGACCCATTCAGTTATGCCCTTTCTTAGCAATTGGAAGTAGTAATAATTGGCGACAGATCACATGATCAGTTATAACTGATTCCCTGTTGCACGTACACCAGGCCCTTGAACCACAAGGGTTCCACAAACAGAACAGAATGTGACTTTAGTCCCTACCCATTGCACTAGCCGTCCTATCGGGCCAATGTAATCTGCATCTGCGAAGATGTCAGAATATGAAAGAGGAACGCGTTGCAAATAAGAACCATGCAGTCCAGGGCTGTCTGAGCCACATGCCCTATAGGAAGGAAGCAGCCGGTGTTCGTTGCAAAACGTCCCGTCAACGGAAATCTCCCTCCTGCCTACTTCAAAATGGTTGTCTGGACCCTAGAATCTGTGAGAAACTGACCATTGTCGCTGTTCCCATTTTTTACTTACCCTCACACCAGCTGGAACAAATTCCAGACTTTCTTCTATCTCTTCCGCGTTTCTCTAGGCTCGCCAGTGACTACAGATGCAACGCAAACTCTCGCTGAATGCTCCACTCCATCTTTTGCGTTGGTTGCTTATTCCTGTTAGGAGGGTGCTATCCAGGTCTGACGATCCAGTACCTGGCCACGTAACCCTAAGACAAACCAATTCAAGCGAATGACCGCCATGGTTGCCTAATCTCAGATGAACCATTACGATTGGCTAAAAAGTTACTAATACTACTGAAATGCCGCACAAACCTCAAACCTCCAGACCCCTACCGCCACGGAACACCAAAATCTCCTTTATTAAACAAGGACAACACACGGGTCATTCATAGCGAGTGTATTTAAGGATTGACTGTAGTCCTTACACGTACCCGTTTACTTTCCGCCACGCACCACAGTCCGCTCCCGGCCGCATAAGTCCAGTGACCATTTTTGCAAGTTCCATTGCATCTCCGTCCACAATTCTTCATATATTTTTCGTCCCGTAAATTGTTTGATGCAACCTCGAATGTTTGCCGCTTTTTCATCTTCAGCATTATTTTGACTATGATATCCAGTTTGATTTTGACTCTTCTCCATCCCGATATTACATCCATATTGATCTTTATCTTCATCATTACACTCTCCCGGTTTTTGATGAACCCGGCCATTTGACAACGCCCATCACTGCTTTTCACTCACATTTTGCGCCGGTTATGCGCACCCTTGATGCGCTTTAACATGGACTGACTCGAAGTGCGGGACTCATTATCAGCCCAGGAAAGTTTTGGCGAAGGGCTATGCAGCTTTGCTTAAAAAGCTCAAATACGCGCGCTTAGCCTATGACATTGCAAGTTATGCTCATGAGAGTATAGGAACACTACATCTTCACGACTGCATTTTGTTTCCCGTGTGTCCACTGCGCCATCCTTGTGTAAATTTGATCTTGCCTTGCGCATGCCTCTCGCATGTCGAGAAATATACACATTGTCATTGTCAAGGCATCTGGACGATGCTCCAAGAAAACGGCGGCCTGGAATCCGAATAACCACATGGACGCAGACACTTACACGCAGGGACGGTAGGCCGTATAGACGATTCAGGTGAGATTTTGGTTCAAGGACGCCCACAAGAAAATAATTAAACAGATGCCGTAATGAAGTCGCAGCGAAGCATCTACAAGAGGAGGGAAATGGGGATCCTACACCCACTGCAGGGCAACCAATTAGTTGTGCGCATGTGGTTCGCACCACGACACGAGCCCATCAAGTTCTGACATGACCTCAGGGACGGAATAATTTGTGGTAACCTGGTCGGTAGCATGCGGGACCGGGGGTACAGGGAATAAGTCCCCTGCAACCCCGAGGGACAGGCATGGCATTCGTCCTAACGCTAACTCCGTTACTGCTTTCTGTCTCGACGAATCTGACTTGCCGTCGCTAGAGGAGCAAAATACGCACTGCAGGGGCACACTCTTGCAGTTTTGTAACAAGATGCCCACTGCAGACATCCGCTCGATGCTTTAAAGGCGTCTGACGGAGCGTACGGACAGCGTTTCCCCGAAACCATAGGTTACTGAAGGTGACATAAAAATCACCTAAAGACACACAGAGACTGTTGTCCTCAAAGGCAATACTGCGGCTCTGTCCAATACGAGCGGCGGAAGAGCGACATCCTTCAGAAACGGCGGTTCTAGGCCCTCAGCATTATTGCACATGATGTAACGGAGTCGAAGGATAAAGCCAAAGGGTTTGAGATGTGCACAACATACTACGATGAAAATTTATAACTTCAAATTTGTCTACAGCAGGGTTGGTGGTTTACGAAATCAGTTTACTACCATGGTCATTGCGTGTAACGATCATTCCCCAGTCAAAACTGCTTCGAGTCACATTGCTGTCAGCCTCCGTGGGAGTCCTTGTCGGGGAAAGGGCACGTCTTGCACATGAACTACACCCACCGGAGCAGGCCAAGCGGTGACCGCAAAAGATTGTGGCAACATAGCTCCCATGAGGCCACAGCGATTCCGGTAGCAGTCCTGCTGGAAAGCATAGCAGAACCAGCAGACGTCATTCCCGGGACAAAAAAGCGAGGACCCCAGCTTTGACAGGGCTGGCATCCTCAAGGCGGATACGGGCCAGGAGATCTAAACTCTAAGCGTCCGATCGACGAGCACCACGCAAATGAGCTATTCACTGGCGGAAATGCCGTCCATTGACCACCTAGTGGTTCATTCGGCGTTCAGGTGGCCTACATGCAACCACACCCCGTTGGTTGAAGCGTGCCTTTGCAATTGCATCAGCAGCCGGAGTCTGCGCCCCAAAATCCTAGAGCTCCGCAACCCGACACCCGGGTGTACAGTCGTGATGATCCGCGCTACCAAGACCTAGGGGTACCCAGGCATCTCCGAAGTACAGCTGGGCATCCAGGTGATGGACATCTGGTGCAATCGGAGGGAGGGCATAGGTGAAAGGTGTGCACCGTACACCAGCAGCGAACTGATGGCCACTCTTCTCATTGACGCAATCCTGGGCCGAGATCCGGAGGTCTTTTGGGCGTTCATGGAGCTGAACAACAAACGTGCTTCGTGGTCGTGATCTACGGGCCCCGAACTCTTCAGATACAACAAACGGCGAAATACTAGCAGCACTCAAGGAGGCCGGCACGCTAAATCACCAACTAGTACTCATTATGGACAGCATTACCATGCCGACGTGTTTCCGTCGTCTGCCTTGCTCTGCACAATCAATATCAGCCTCGGGAATTTTCGCCACCGTGTCTAGGCCGGGTTGATATGAGCACGTGAGGTTGCCCGTTTTATGGACAGGGACTTTCGGCGCAAAAGCAGTCGACTGAGTTCTTACGAACGACCGACGTACCATCAACCAACTCGGCACCCTTGTGGCAGGGCGATCATGGAGTCATGACGTTCAAGTCAGTGTACACGACATTATCGATGTGAACAGGAAAACCACTCGCTGGGACCTCAATAAGGCTAATTTTCCAAGTGTTAAAACCATACTAACTTACAATATATGGCCCATCTTACCGTGCGTTTATCATCAGTGGGCAGGAGTCAAAGGACCTCTAACTGGATCCACGCCACCCAAGCCGCCATTGCGCAACCAGGCGGCAGAAGCTCAAAAATAATCAGCCGCATGGGACCACCATCAGCTTTCGCGGCCTTCGCATTATTGTGGCAATTACGTTCATATAAGAATGACTGGTAAAACCCAGTGCAAACAGCAAACTTCAGACTGCGAGTACCATTCACTAAAGCAGATTCAATCGGATCCTAAGAACTCCCGCAGACAGATGGCCCTTGTGGCCACTGCCAATTCAAGAATGGTGGACATATGTAGTTCAGATGGTACAAAACAAGACAACGCTGAAGCGATCGTTCACCACTCTTTCGTCTTTACCCCTCATGAACCAGGAATGTCGAGGGGTGAAGAAATGGTAGTAGGAGGGCCAGAAGGCTCTTAGCACAGGGAGTTGAAACAATTGGCTTCTTGACCGGGCACTTACCGCGTAAGCCGACCACAAAAATACAAGGAAACCAGGCCTCGGTGAGATCACGCCTATTGTGTGGAAACAGTGTGCATAAAACCAGCTCATCCGCAGATTGAGCTATTTAGCCATTTGGGGCTGGCGGGACAAGTCCCAGAGGAATGCAAGATCTATGTAGTCTCGCTGATCTTTTATTCTAGCAGACGGTTCGAGCATCAAAATTATTGCCCAGTTGCGCTGCTGTCGGTAGTCTCGAAAGTAGGAAAACTAGATAACTCTTCACCGAAAGTTCCTTGAGAATGTCCACTTTCACGACGAACAGCGAGGGTTACCATGATACAGATTATGCCAAGCAAACATGATCGAGAACGTGGACTGTCGCGGTGAGGCAGTAAGCAGAGAATTTTGTTTGCACGTGGTTTCACTGAGCCTGTCCATGGTTTTCTATCGATTCGGTCGTCGCCGACAGCTGCAACAGCGGCTGGAAATCAGGCTGAATAGAGCGCTCATCATCAAGTGTCGCGCAATCCTTGCAATGAAAAGTTCTAGGTCCGGGTGAATACATCTCCTGCCAGAAGTTTCGACGCCCTAAGCGGGTGACAGAGGACCATAATAATCCCAAAACGTTTTACAATTTTCGTGAATAAGCATCCTCTGCACTGACAATACTAGGTCATACTGCACGCGAATGACGTAAGGAAATACCGGGAGTCAGCAACTGCTCCAGAGAGGCAAGTTTTGACGGCCGAAAACAGTGGTACGTCACCGAAGACCTCCCATTTTGATGCAGGTAAGCACAAGTTATCACATATAATCACATTCCATGTCAGTGGGTGTAAACTGGAAGAAAACAAGCCGGAAAGTAGTAAGCAAGAGAGGAATCTGCGGTCCATCGTTATAGACGACTTTCCATGAACGGCCAACTGTAACGTGCTGGCCCGGAAAGTTATGCTCAAGTTGAACCAAATCAGACTCATGCTGGTTAGGTTCATCACTCGTTCTTGAAGCTATTGTTAACATCAGTGGGAGCAATCACCCAGGCCTGTCCGTTAATCCTGAAAGGGGACATGGTTAAAGGAGTTCAAAGAAGGGCCACTGATAATCTGTACTTCAAAGATGCATAGTATGGGGTACAGGAGACCTCATGGGTTAACAGATATCCCAACAAAGAGAGGATATCCTGACAGACATCAGGCCAAGCTAGCTCCCACGGTGTCGCTGCGCGGTTGTTCGGTGAAGCTAGAGGGAGCCTCCAAGGGTGAGGGCTGGGGAACAATCCTTCCCCTCGCGGAATGTTGCCTGTGGAACTCTTACCGGGTAATAGCCATGCAGACAGGAAGCAAAAGAGCGTTCCAAAAACGACTGGATCAGCGCCCAGCCGAGCAGCATCCCAGTGGGCCGTTTGAAATGCCGTTGACGGCAGTCGACCCAAAGCCGCACTCGCTGCAGCAAGGGAGCAATCCGATGTAAAAGATCGCCTTGGAGGAGTGACCGTTTGACGTTCGTAACTGAATGACTGAGTGGTGGTCATTTTTTTCTGTATGTACGCGTGTTCGCCTATGTGGTTGGAAGTGATTCGCTCGTTGTACGCCTGAAACTGGGAATTCATCTCACCATCGTCCGTGCTTGCTGCCTTCGGCCTCCTATCTGCAATGGTCAGTGGAACTCCGCAGAAAGTGTCAAAAGGGCAGACTGAAACCAGCACCCGAAGGACATTGGGAAAGATTTACCCCGGTGACATGGTTGCCAACAATCGGAAAGCACTAACATAAACCAAGGAGTGTAGACATTTGGAGCCCAATGTGCCTCTTTCTCGAAGAAGAAGAATACGAAGGAAAACAAACAAAAAATAAAAAAAGAAATGGGGAGTAACTGCATATGAAAATTTACCAATACAGGGGCACGAAAAATAGCAGGAATAAAGAGAAAACGTGCAGGAAAATTAAACAAAAATCAAAGGACCCACGGGAAACCGGCTGTAAAACAGATACAGAAAAGACAGCAGACACTATACTCGGAGGATACGGGAAACAAAAGAGAGGTAACGGGAAGTTACAATCACAGGACGAAGTCAGACCTTGACTGACTGACAGAAACACTCCCACCAAAAAGACGAATGGAGAGGAAAAAGTAGAGGAAAACAGAGCTAAAGAAAACCCAAGGCAGATCGGACAGAAAAATGAGGCTAGAATAAATGATAAAGGAAAGGCGAAGGTGATATGAGGACTTTCCTTGTTGCATGTGTGAACAAAAAAGCGCAAACAAAATAAACAGGCACCATTCATTTACTCCCACAGGTTATGTATCCCGATGGACAGCTTTTGGGTCATTTCGAGGACTTAAATCTGTTTGGGGCCTCGTAAAACAAGAAGCACCACCAGCCCCTCAATTTCGCGAGACCAGAGCTAACTGTCCCCCTTCCACCGTCCAGTTTCCTCTTCTCCTCCCGCAGTTGCAGTTTTATTTCCGCGCTCAGCTTTGCCTTCCTGTTCTGTCATTTTTCCCGAACACGGTGAGCCTGAAAGAACTCACTCCTGTGTGACCCAATCATGAAGAATAAGGCTGTATGAGATGCAATAAACCGTGGAACAATTGCAAAGCAAGCTATAGCTAAGAACTTATGACCGAACCTTTTTCGATAATTATTAGGAGGCATACGTCCGTTCTAAGCGTGTCCCAAATTGGGCCAGAAACGCATCCAGTCACTTCTTCAATCCCAGAATTTCCCCAAGCAGTCGCATATCGGGCAAAATCCCGGTTGGTGGAAGGGTACATCGTGAGCCTCGGTCTGTCACCGAGTTATAAGTCTAACACCAGAACCCGCGAAACTCTGAAACTGCGAGTCATCTACCCACAAATCCTCACGCAACCCCGTGAAATTTGAATTGAAATCTCGATAAGCCGTACCGACCTGAACTAATCTCAATTCGACTTAGATGAGCTTTCGCTGAGCTGATCCAAATAGCATTTCTGTACTTTTGCTCATGCCGCAACAATCCCTCTTATGCACACTGAGTATACCATCGGGTTTAACCCAATGAAACAAACAAGTACACTCTATGTTGTCAGCGATGACAAATGAACGCGCCGATAAACCTCGTACAACTTAGCTCTTCCATTCATGGCAATGGTTTTCACCGTTTACGATTACAATATTCTCCACATATGATTAGCTTGATAACATTGTTCACAACCTGAACACATCTAGTTGGCGTTCGCAATGACTCCACTGTAACACCGTTAAATATTTGCGCTTAAATGACCACAGATAACTCATAAGCAGTAACCGGAAAAGCACATATTAATCTAGCTATTTCCACAACCCTAGAAGCCTATACGCGGATTTTCGTTGATCAGCATTATGCATGCGCATGCGGCCTACGAGGCGAGCTTAGACTAATAAGAGTATATTCGTCGGCTTTTCCTAGCCGTTATCAAAGCCAAGAAAATAATGCCCCATGACTTCAGAAATTCATAGATGATATACGTTTTACGTATTGATGTAATACGTCAACACAGATGGGCATTCATTAATGTTTTCTTCGTTTCCATCTGAAAAACTGAAACACTGATTAGTGTGCCTTTGTAGGATGCACTGTTCTTGTAATTTCACAAATATTAATTGGGTAACGTTGACGACTAATAGTGATCAAACCGAAGAACAGCAGCAACTCACAAATACCAATCGAACAAAGTTTCCTTCACTTTTTGGTAGAATAAATGTAACCGTCGTAGACTCCCCTATAGCAGAGTCAAACCTACTGTTAGGTATTGCCATGGCACGTGAAACAACTATTAACAAGGTGCCGCATGTGACACAAATACTCATTGCAGCGTGCAATAAGATAAAATTAATATTTATAAGTATACATACCAGAAAAACACAAATACCCTCGATCAATATAACCACTGGTAATATAGTCAGTTTTCACACTTGTGTATAGTTAAAAAGCAAAGTTTCCGACGAACAAAGATAAGCGGACATGGAACTTTACAACCCCCTGCAAAAATGTAAATATATGCCTTCTTATATAACGACAAAGCTTTGTCCGTAGGAAGATATGAATGTACGCGTAGTCACAACTACTTTTACATTATGTTGTCCTAGGTAACTCATAGAGTTCTGCATTGCATTGGCTACTGTAATGCTCACCGGTATAATACGTGATAAGTATGCCACGATTTTTTCAAGGCATGCTTAATTTAGGCCTGGAGCATTTAATCCACCTATATACTTTCATTGTGATGAGCTGAGCTGTGCAGTCGGGTAAGTTTTGTTTGCGGAAATCCTTTTCGACCAAATATGAAGGGAATAGTGAACCATCAGTTGTCACCATTGAAAGTTTGCTGTTGTAAAATGATACTACCCCACTTACACCCCAGTTCAAATGCAACAGAACTCTGTCTGAGAAAATTGGTTCCTCCGACGCAGCGTAGAAACTGACTGATTTAAGCATTACTGGCAAGCCAATCACTTGCCAAGTTTTGTAGGCACTACTTTTTCACGTTTTGATGAAAACGGTGAGCATGGTTGCACGTCAACAACGAATAAACTCAAAGGCAATATATACACCGTTCAAGCACTCTAGCTTTGCCAGAGGGGTAGGGCAAAGTCCTCCGTAACTTCATCCCAAAGTTTGTTATCGTCTGCCTGTGTGCGCTTCGCAGTCGCTTATGTCTATTTTTTGTAGCAAACGAACATACCGGCCAACGACTTATTTGGACTGCGTAAGTTAAGTCTCTTGGAGAACTTGCATGTTTTCTAATGGATTAAAAATGCAACGGGTAATGGATATGCCCACTGCATCATTGTCCTCTTGGACTGCCCATGACATATTCAACATGGGCAGCGGCACGGTGATGTGCCAGCATCTGCACTCACCAAACTTCTTTTAAGTGGTGGATGTTCGTGGTTTCTAGTACCCACCAGTCTAGCAGGAATTTTGCTAAAGCAGAACATAAAGTGAAGGATACAGACTAATATCTTATTTTGTGTGCCAGATTCGTGAAGTTGGTGGCGTCTGTCGGTGGAGCCCCCGAAAAACCCTTAAGCATTCTTTGATGTTTTCAGGATCGATCGTAACCGTCTGTAAAATGCAAAATGCAACAAAAGACCTTACCAAAGAAGTTGTGAACCTTTGCCTCGTAAGTGACACACTTGGGTGACCGTGGCAAATTCGTTTGCACCATCGCAAACCTCGTTGGTCGCAAGTGAATCCACTTAGTTTAGACTCTTTCTTCTATCCATGAGCTGTGCTACAGAACCACGGCGCACATCCATAGACAACGAATTACTCGGATGTGACCATTCCCAAATTGTTTGCAAGTTCTCAGTTTCAACGCCCGTTATCTTCTCCTCAGCTTCCACTAAACCATACCACAGAGCCTCATGCAGCCGCCTTCCCTCCATAATTCGTAGCCCAAATGGGGCAATTTCTTTCTATCGGTGGATCCCCAACTGGCCACTAACCACTTTTATGTAGCTCTGTGTGCCTTGATCTAATCACTCCAAACCAGAGTGGCACGATCCCCAAAAGGTTGAGCACCCTGGACCGTCTCAAAAAATGATTCTCTAATCCAGACAAGATTCAAAAGAACAAAAGAATTTGCTCTGATATTGCAAATGAACCATCTGTCTAAAGAGATCAAGACACTTCGATTCTCTTCAAAAGAAGAAGGAGCTTCAAGCGTTGCACTCTACCAACAAGGCTGCAGCACTGGCAAAACTACTGAGAACTAACAACTCCCTACCTAGTACGCACATCACGTCAGTCAT
>LUCM01003718.1:0-61186 GCA_008360955.1 Fasciolopsis buskii
GTCGTCACTTTCTTTCGAATGAGAACGATTGAAGCAAGCACGCTTGTGCAGTCAGGCTGTGTTCGTGCTTTGATCAGTACGGCATTCTTTCCCCTCCCCCCCTCTGTAGATCCATCGCCTGTGCACCTTGCTTATTCATTCTTTCTGTTACAACGTAAAAGTCGGTGAAAAAGGCAGCGGTCACTTTCATTCTCCTTACAGTTTAACGCTGAAAGATGATACGGATTATATTGATATTCCTTTGGAATGCAACGAGATCATAAACGGTAATTACGCTATCGATTATCTGATGAAACAAGCTACATCATTATTTCAGGAAGAACGTCGGGATCAACAAAGGGCTACCAAATGGGGGAACTGACCGGCGATTCGACCCAGTGACCTGATCAATACGTCGCAATGTGGACCGCTTGATCATTGCCGATGTTCGTGGAGTACCAAGTACTGACAAGTGACGAGCAACAAAGAATCCGTCTTCGTGGATTTGGCAACAACGTACTGGATCATGCCAGTATTGTACCGGGGAAAGCTGCAGGAACCTCCGAAACGGTTCATCGTGGGTGGAAGGGATCTTTTAACCAAATACATCACATGCTTTTACTCGAAGTCTTCTGAATCGGATGAGACATGCCGGTTCCCGTGCCTATAACCTCTAGTTTCTGTGAGCCCATAATACCAGTTTCAATTCGAAATTGGTTTGTAACAAGGAGAAGCAAAAAAGCACGAAAGGTATTCTGCCTAGTAGTCTTCTTCATTTTTGTGTCCGGAGGCCGATCTTCATTTAGAATCTTGCCAACCCCTCTCCCTGAATTTACACTCTAATCTCTGGCTCCGACGACAGTCCCCACCACAGTACACAGCAAAATTGAACAAGGGGAAGACACTCGTAGTTTCTTATGATTTCGTAACTTTCCTCAATAAAATGGTCAAAAAAACGAATAACGCGAGACCCTTTTCATAAAATAGCGCATAAATTTGCACCGGATATTGTGTTCTACAAGTGTTCATGCATACTCAGAAATACATGCAGGAGTACGGTCTAAGGCGAGAACCACAATCTACATGTGAGGAGCTGTCGGAGGAATCAGCAATGGCTGCGAATTGTGTGCGCAAACTAAGCCCGGTATACCGTTACGCAAGGAATATGATTGTCAACAAGAATAAGTGCGTCGATGTCAGGGCCGCGTATATGGATATATGTACGTGTGTACGACTGAATGAATAGATGCTGGGTTGATGAGCGGATGCAGAATACACAAAGGGACAGAACCGGGACAACGTACACAGACTAGCATCATTCTTCCTAAATGAGTTTGGTATCCGCCCGTGTGTTAGTGTCAAAGAAATCGTAGAAAACGGATAAAAATGAAAGCACTAGCTATTCCGTTCAATCAAATTTTGACAGTTTGTGGTTACGAGAGCGGCTGTGCACGCCCGTTTGTGTCCGTCTTTAGGTGAGTGCAGGAACGCATCCCAAAGGGCACCATCGGCGAAGTGTGTGGTAGTGGAGATTTTAAAGGGGAACGTAATGGATGAATACAGTGGTCATTTATGGGGCAAAGTTTACAGGACTGAGCATTAATCGAAGCACGGATCCGAACTTTGTCAGCATCGTTATTGGCACGGCAAAAGCTAGCGACAACGCTGAAATATGCTCGACCGGTGAAACCAACGTCCAGATTGTCCAACCAAACTTCCTCACGTCGTATTTGAATTTTCAGTCTCAATAGCCTCAGAGGAATCCGGAGGATTTGACCGAGAAGCTATAAACTCGGCCAGATCTCGAGCCCCGTTCTTGGTATGTACTGTAAAGAAGCCCACGTTCAGCTTACCCGGTTGACTTGAATCACCGGAGCTCGCCTTCTCTAATGATTCCTCGCCGGGATAGACTCCATTCTCCAAGTAGTATTCTTGTGTGGCTATATGTTCTTTCAGCTCGGCAGCGTCTGCTTGACGTTTGTCTTCAGGCCACGGCCCAAATCGAGCAAACAGACGTTCACGAAGTTCCAAATGTCGTTTGGTCTGTTCAAATTCGATTAGTTGCTTCTGCAGATATTTGTGAGAAGACAAGCGAAGGATATCGAGTAGTCACGCTTCAGTCAAAATGAGTACTATGTAATTTACCTCGTTTATGAAAGGATTTACCATACAGATTCAATGCATTTTTGTCACTCAAATTCGTGGAATAATCAAATGCCAGCTTCTTTATAGCATGCATACTGTATGACTACTGTGCAAGAGGTATATCTCAGTCTCAAAGGTCCTAGGTACCGACAGAACTAGCAAACAGGGCCCAAAGGCTTGGAATGATACAGAACCATAAAATTTCGCACTAAGACAGTCAGACGACCGCGAATCGCCGTCTATCGCCGAAGTGATCAGAGTCAAAAAAAGACCACCTGGATATCATCGGTTTACTTTCCTCAGTAATTGGTCTCTTTTGCTACATGCTGGAAGTATGAGTGTGGTGGAACGGGCATAACCACTAGCACCCAAGGTTTACTACTGCAGAAGCAACAACAAGTACGACCGCGCAAATTGGGGTGATATGAAACGACATAGGGTCTTTATAGGCCAGAAGTACGAAGCAGCAGAGCAACAGCGAACAGTGTTATCACATTTTTAACCTAATGGGCACGGGAACAGAACCTGTGGATGGCAACTGTGAAACGAACACCTAAATGCCATGCTACATGGTGCAGCTTTGAACAGTTTGTACAAATTTAATGACTACTGGTGATACGTCACCTTTCCGTCAGTAAATCTCTGAAAGTTGAATGCCACTCGATTCAAACTACCGAAGGCCAACCATAAAAAGCTTGGCAGGTATATCTCGCAGAGTAGTACGTGAACAATTTAGGCACACCAACAATCGAAAGAGTAAACAAGAAATACGATGTAAAGAAACAGTAGAAGTGACTGCGAATTAAGCACACAACAGGAATGTTTCAACGGCAAAAACCGGTATAGTGGCGTTTGACGATATATACGAAACTACCTTTTATCCTCAGCCACACATAATAGGTTGGTCATTCTTCATTGATGAATTCTAAGGCATTCGGTACGCAAAGAACGTGTTAATTTATCTGCAAGTGACGTGTGGAAGGACGGAACGTTAAATCAAAAAGCAAGGGGGACTCACTCGAAATCCATAGTTTGGACAAGCACAATGTCGTGCACCTTGGATCGCTTTAATCAGCTCTCCTAGGGAGAAGTCGGTGGCGACCAGAAGATAAGCCAAAGTAATCGTTACACTACGGGATACACCGCATGCACTTCCAGTTCACCGGTGAATAAAAAATGAGGCAGAACGAGAAAATAAGGATGAGATAAATCAACCCAACGACAGTGTAGGAGGAAGAGCAATCAGCAGGCACATCGCTGTTCAGGAATACATCAGATTTCAAAGAAGCGTATAATGGAAGGACCGGTGGAAAATGCATACGAACGTTTTGTGGCACTAGAGGTTGTGGACTGGAAATAACGTTGGCACAAGTACAGGTAAGTGTTTGAAGTAGACTGTGCAACAAAATCAAAACAGACTCTGAGAGTCAGGAACTGCTACTTCTTTGATGTATTCAAAATTCTGAAGAGAGTAAACACTTAGCTCAATTATTCACTGCATAAGAATACGAGTCTTCCACAGGCTACACATTTTAATGGTCAACGGGCGTCAAGCTTTGGCAAAGTTGGATGTCGGGTACAGAGTGCCAAAAGAAATCTTTAGCATGAAAATGTTCATCCTTGCAACCGCAAACTTCTTCCTTGAGGCGGACGAATGTCGAAGCGGTGCCAAATGATCCGGGTTCAGAAAAGTCATCAGGTTCTTACTATATGCGATCTGCACTTTTCTCTACTTTCTACATCTCGCCGTGATCTAACTCCCGAGGAGTTTAAAAATTCGAACGATTTCAGATCCATTATTACATGAGATGACAGGACATGCTCCAACCAGCTTTGAGGAAATTCCTTGCACCTGAGAACAGTAAGGTATCTAAAATATCGGACGCCTCGAACTCCAAGCAGATTTTCTACGCAAAGAATGTCATCAGTACATTTCAAGCTGTTAACCACAAACGGTTAGGCATCCAAAAATCATTTCCTGAGTGCTGATGATCATTAATCAGTATCAACCAGAAAGACGAGATACATCAACAGCTGCTTTTCTTACCAACATACATGTTCCAATAGAAAGATGGGATAAACAATGAAAATAGGGCGAACCAACAAGGTGCAGGAAAGGAACAAAACGCCATACTGATCAAAACACGAACACAGCCTGACTGCACAAGCGTGCTTGCTTCAATCGTTCTCATTCGAAAGAAAGTGACGACATGATCTCCACAGTTCACGGTTCGCTGATACACTTTTCAAACTCCAGCAAACTGGTTGACAGGTGTTTCGAAACCCAACCACGAATCGTGGAACACCTACATTAGCTAAGTCCATTGTACATTTTATCATTTCATTCTGCCGCGTCATCTGCCGACTTTTACTTGACTTCTTACAATCCGTGAAAGGGGGATAGGAATCAAAGCGCGATGTAGTAGACTTGTGTTTACCATACGCAACACGTAATGCGGCCAACTGAGCCTTCTAGGCTTCATGTATTATGAAAGAATATTTTCTGCTCCGGTATCAGCTTCTAGATTGCCAATATTCACATTGCTCGCCCGGTCATTTCATCTAGTATGTGCTATATTGCACAATCATTGGTGATCAAAAGCGTCCAAGCGACAAATATCGTTAACACACAAACTCTATGTCATGCAACCATGCAACAATATTTAAATATTCGAATGCATTCCCAATTATTTTGGGGGAATTAAATAGCAAGTCCTAAGGATTTATAGCTACTGATGTTAAGCCAACTAGATGATTCCTTACATTTGAACCACTGCTTACAAGAATGAGCTATCAGAAAAGTAGATTGAGACCCTTATATAAGAGGCGGACTTCACTGACTGAAATCATCCATATGCAAATGTTCATCAACGCGACCAGGAAAACGAAGAGGTTTATGTGAAACTCCATCAGATGTTTTCGAACGAAAGATTGTGACTAATGTACCAGTCGGATGCCGGAACAGCGATATCGAGGCATCGCATGCTAATCTGTGCACCAATAACCGACATTCAGAAACAATAATTAGTGTCGACAAAACTGCCGTTGAAAACAACACAAAGGTTCGCTAATAACTTGTCAGTATAAAGCAGACAGCATACAACTGGACTTCGTGGAACATGATACACTGATTAGATTAGGTTTCAATTTGCCCGCTGATTCATTCGACGACAAGGAACAACAATCCCCGAATTTACAGGATCGTAAACAACGGGTTCTTTTTTATGTCTTATCTTTTACTTCCTTTATTAATGAAACAACACTGTGCGTCAATTTTCAGGAAGGGGGGCGCGGCCAGCAGAGGGCTGCCAAGTGAGAAAGTTGGCCGGCGGCGTGAGAATTCGAACCCGCGACCTTCACGTTCAAACGTCAACACCATATCCGCTTGGCCACCGCCGGCATGTGGCCTCGATACTGCGTACCTCAACTCAGTCCACATGTTGCAAAGTGAAATATGATTGATATTCAGTCCTAGGGATGAATAAGTCTTCTTCAACATAATTCTATTGCACGCAGTACTCCGACAAACCTGGTGCGCCGTGTCCTGCAACGACCGGCAGCTCAATAGGGGTATTTTTCGGCCTACTCAAGCGGCAATCCGTACTTGACTACTGGTATATTTATCAGTAGTTAAATAAAATAAAAGAACCAGCCAATGCGCACCCGGCTGCATTACCGAAGTCAACTTTTTTCATAGTGGCGTGATTCACACCCCCTAAATCAGCCGTGAAACCAAGACTATGAACAAATAAATGTCGGAGAGCCGGTGGGCCATTTTGCTTTCAAGCAATCTTGTTCCATGGAGCTGCGAGCTAACATTATCAGTAATTAATTCCATCAGAATGTTTCTAACGACCGAAAAGATGCATCCGTCGTTCTAGTGACGTTTATTATTATCACTCTCAAAAAACCAGATTTTGCATCTTTTTGCACGCAGTAATTTTTTCTCACACTGAGCGGAAAACGCGAATGCATCACGATGTATTCAATGATAAATTTATGGATTCAGCCGTGTTCGCATAAAAAACTTGCAACATACTCTTGCAAAAAGCGGAGTTTCATTCTGAAAGGTCAGCTAACCAAATATCAGAACCTTCGGTACTTACAGTCGCTTAAAATTATTGGCAAAACATGCAAGGTGATTTACAATGCCTACAAATCGCACATCCATCCCGAATGTCCCATTTCGAGCACCTTTACAACAGCTTCTGAATAATTGTTGAAAAATAACAGAAATGGCAAAACAATAGCATCAGCAATCAGGTTATGTTGGCTTTTAAAAGACCGCTTTGTCACCTTCTGGTTCTAATAAAATAAACAAGGTCGCTCCTTGATTGAGATTTACAACGTATTCAACTATATGGCAAATGCTCAAAAAGGAGAACGGCTCGCCAAATGTCACGGAACGTTCTTCTGATCCAAACCATTTCTTACCTATATCGGCAACAAAAACACTCAACGACGAAACAATTCAGTCCCGCTATTTCCACTTTATTTTTTGATTATCCATCACAATGATTAGATCATCGAATTCGCTGATACACAGATCTTAACTTTATTTTATTGCTTTACTTTCATTTACTAATGAAGTGAAAATGATATCGTTTTCAGGACAGGGACCACGGTAAACGGAATTCCGGAAAGCGGAAAAGTTAACCGTCGTATCCTATTCACAAGGCGATTGTCTGAAACGCCTAGCTCGCAAACTATTTTGCTTAATTATTTGGAAACGAAATTTCTCATCGTAAGCACTCTTGACATTTACGATCATTCAAAATATTCACGAAACATGCAAACTAAACAAGTGGAAGTTCTTCCTCCAACTGCCGCCTTCTGACTTCAAAATAAACAAATAGGTTGTTTTCTTTTTCCCGAACCGATCGTAGGCATATCATGTTTTCTCTGAACTCTTGTTGTTCTTATCAATATCCAACACGGTTTGAGGTTACATTATCCTATTTACTTTATGGACTACGTGACTTTTGTTAACTTACCTACGGACAAGTGTAAGAAAAGTCCAGTGAAGGATGGAGCAAAACAGATAGGAAAATTCTCTAATTATGTTATCGATCATTAGGAGACATTGAAGTTTGATTACAACCAACGGGCAAAGGTGAGAAGGGCAGAACTTCACTTTTACTTCTAATTGTGTCATTGATATTCAAACTCTGTGTTCGACGTGAGAAGGACTGCTGGTTATTGTGAGGAGTAGATTGCAAACGTCAAACCACCAGTCGAATAACGATCAGCGAAACTAACCATAGTAAACATTCAGACACTACCGTATACTAAGAATGTATCTGAAGCAATTGAAAGATCCATCCAACTACAAGGAATCACAGTGGCCCGTAATCTGATCAAAACTACAGGAAGTACCAAATCGAAACCAAAGGAGTCAGTCAAAACCGAGGAATGAAGATAAGCCGTATATATAGTCAAGTGCCTGAGCAACGATAAATTGTATATTGGTCAAATAGGGAGAAAAGCGTACACTCCGATGCCTGAATCCAAACTAAGTACAAGATATGATCTATTTCTCCATCATATCCGTCCACGGGGATCAAGAGGGACACACTTTGACTTTAGCTGTTCTGTTGGACGCTCGCAGATCCGTCCTCCCGGATGCGATATGGAGTGAAACGCGTAAATTACTGAGACGTCAAGTAATCAAGAACCTGAGCAATGATCGCGGATGGTGGTGGATCGAGAAACAGGGAAATGGGAAAAACTACGGCCAACGGTAGTAGTCGCAACTTTAACGAACTGATTAGGAATACTGGTCCATGAAAATCGAGCACAAGTAAGTTGATGGATGAGTCATACCGCACGCTGATTTAGTCCCAGGAGAGCCGGCTGGCCAGTTGGGCAAAACACTTGAGGAAGCACTTTATCTAGCCCACGGACACAGTCGGGCTTCCACTTACGTCTGGAAGTGAACCAAAACAAGTAAATACCAGCCGACCACGGAAATGGAAGTCATAAGGGGAAAAGACACATGGACTGGAATGATTGTTTCCATCCATGTTCAAGAACCACCGTGAATTTTCAACATCGGGTCCAAGCATCTCGACTCTTTTCAATCATGAATGTAAAACATTATAATTTGCACACAATAGATTGTGAAGTGAATTGAGGTAGATAGGAAGCTTCGTACATAAGGCCATTGATAAAGCAGTGACAGGCGGAAGAAGGTCGTGCGGGTTAATGCCAAGGTAAACTAATACTCGGTCAACGGTTTCTGCGCGTAAAGCGTTGAGTGATGCATGCTGATAAGCATACCCCACAGAATGCCTGTAGTTTTGGGTTTGTAATGGACACTTGAGAGACTGGGTTATGTGAACTTTGCCACTCGATGCGACCAGGTGCTTCGCGACCAAAGAGGCCAGAGATTTCGCTTTCGTAAGTCGTAAGTTTTTTGGATTGTCTGAACGATAGTGTAGGTATGTTTGTAATGGGTTTTGCACCTTCAAAGTATAAAACGCGATAGCAGGACTAGATTGTCTCGAACCAAAACCTTCCTCTTGCAGGGGAACTAATGAGTGAAGGGAATAGATGAAGTTACTTAGGTAACTCTGTCGCACCAAGCAGCCGCTCATCGAATGAAGTGCCTTCGGGCATACAGAAGATCCGTTGGACATCCACCAATCTGAAGCATCCATGGCGTCCGCATGACGTCCGGTTATAGGTTCAAGGCTGGGTATGCGTAGCAGTAATGAGACAGGTACATGCTACGGAGCTCAGGAACACGACCGTTGAGAGCAGATTTGGGAAGACTTTCGGTGTTTGAACACCACTGCCTTTTGTGAAGTTCTGATCTCTAAGCTTGACAATTAGATTGCGAACGTTTTATCAGCAGTCAAAGTGACATAGTCCACACGCACTGACAAAATTACCTTAAGTAAACTGTTCTAAAAACAAAGGCACACGCACACACGGTCACGAAGGAAATATCCCAATGAAAGTAAGCATGACGACTAGCACATTATTAGAAGAAACGAATCAAACTAAACACACACACGCCAAACCCCATGATTGTTTTGGATGTAAGATACGGGTACACCAATCGGCTGCATATCAATGTAGGGACGAAGTGATGCGTTCGATTTACGCCTCGATGTGTGGGCAGCGACTACAACATCGGAAAAGATAGTACTGGACAGTAGACTGAGTTCAACAGTCCAACTACATATAGAAACCGTCGTGACATATTTTGTGGTGTCGGCTTTATTTTCCACTAAATTTGTACGGTGCATCGGACAGTGTGTCGCTCATTTTCACTATACGATTACGAGATGATGATGACAGTGATGATAAATTCATTTTGCATTTACGTGTCATAATTATGGTTGAATCACCTGACTAACACACGCGAGATTTGCGAAAAAACTAGGGCCTGAGCTCTTTTGGGTATGGGTTTTTCCAATTGGTCATTGAAGACTTGAGACATCGATTGGTGAAAAGTTGTTCGCCGTTTTTGTGACCCAAATAGTTTGGCGGGTGCAACACAGTTTTTACTAGTCTTTGCAGAAGTAATGAGATGGCCACTATCGACCATATTAGTGCTGCTGTCATTTCCCACAAGCTGTTCACTAATTCAGACCTGCATTTTACAACAAAGTTACTTTTGTAGCAAACCAGACCATTATAACAATGGAATGAAAGCGTATGGTATATGCATCTGTTCTAGTGCAGGCATGCATCCATATGCACACATGCCGTAGCTGTTCATTTTTGGTCTTTTTCACTTCGCCCAGATCCGTTTGTTACGTTTGGTTAAAGGTTCACGTGACTTCCCAGTCAGACTCACCGGAGTCTTTTGGTAGCTATACACTTCAGTTATCTTTCGGCACAGCAGATGACATGCCAGCAACCTGTCACGTGATGCCCCAAAACGTAACATTTCATACTTAGGGGAGTTCAGACTCTAGTTTTCTCGTAACTTTTGCTTAGTAGTTAATCTGAAAGTACATTCATGATCCAACCAAAACTATGGTAATTGGATGCAATGGTGTGTATGTGTGTTTGAACTGCTGAACTCAGTCTACTGTCCAGTACTATCTTTTCCGATGTTGTAGTCGCTGCCCACACATCGAGGCGTAAATCGAACGCATCACTTCGTCCCTACATTGATATGCAGCCGATTGGTGTACCCGTATCTTACATCCAAAACAATCATGGGGTTTGGCGTGTGTGTGTTTAGTTTGATTCGTTTCTTCTAATAATGTGCTAGTCGTCATGCTTACTTTCATTGGGATATTTCCTTCGTGACCGTGTGTGCGTGTGCCTTTGTTTTTAGAACAGTTTACTTAATCTTGGGTAATTTTATCACTAATCTACAATTAATTCCACTAATTTTCACCAGCCAACACAATTAAGAAACAAAGTGAAAGTTTAGCCATTTCCTTATATCTTTGAAGCAGTTACTCCACAATCCCAAGACAGCTAACTGCGATCTGGAAGTGAATATCGAAAAAAAGAGAAACAAAAAGTCGCCTTTTTAATACTTCTGGTGGGAAGTAATTGTGGTTCACTGTTATTAGACAACCATAAAACTGAATGTCAACTTTACTGTGAATTGATACGTTCAAATAATCAAAGAGTTCACCGAGACCTTCAACGCATTCTGCAAACTTGGTGACCTTAGACCATCAGATCTGTAGGGTCTTAACGAGGTGCTTATGTGAGCACAGGATAGATCTGCGCAGTCTCATAACGGTCGCATTTATTATGGAAAGAATTCCCTGTCTGAGTCCCATAAAGTAGATAACAGACACGGAACAGACGACGATAAGTGATCCAACTCACCTTACAGTGCAAATCACCATTCTTACTGATCGCTCTGGGTAGCCATGTACTCGGCTTGGAAGGCGCTTCGTTGTGCTACCCAAATATTACACTCCAGAGCACCATGAACGAAAGAAGAGGTCGAAAGAGTAGCAGGCCGATTCATGGACTTCCATGGCGCATATGAATGATCCCTAATTTTTTTTCAAGTTGTGCTGCGAAGTATGACTACCATTGCCTTTATTGAACACCGGGTAAAAACTCAGTGGTTTCGATTCCTGAGAATGTCGCGCAATCACCAACGATCCTTTGGGAAATTATAATATTCACGTCGTTTGACGGTGCTCATCCCTTCCGAGAACAGTCTCAGTACCCATTTATATAGCTGTTGGAAACTACTTCGAACGATTCCGAAAGCTTGCCTGCACCATCCTTCGCCTTCAAAGCGCTGGACTCAGACTGACCATGTTTCCATCGGTTACGGTTGGCGTAGACCCATCGAGGACGCGCCTTTTGAGTCAGACGACGCCTTGATCTGTGCTCACATTTGTCTGTGTCTGGTCGGCGATCGCACCAGCAAGAAAACCACCAGCTTTGCAGGGTTAGTTCTAGATGGTAATCGCCGACTGAACATTTTCATTGCGGTTATCGTCATAACGAAATGCACAGGATTTGAGAGAACACTGGAAGTAGACTGTGGGAACCAATACGCAGAACTCTAGGTCATCTGAGCCTCACAGGCGATGGATATTGTCGACGTCAGTTGTTACGCTAAACGCCCGTAGATTTGCTTACCCGGAATCCTTATATAATAAGATTGGTAAAGCCCTGAAACGTTAGCCAGAGAAATGACCAAAAACAGTTAGTACAGTACATCGAAGCAAAAGGGCCTGTCGCTATCAGCAATAGTCCCAACTTTTACCGACTGATTAGGAGTACTGGGTCACGAAGTCCAAGTGTAAGCGAGAAGATCAAAGAATCGGACCAATCAGTGATTCTTGGAACGCTGAGCAGAGCATTTTGGGTAGTAGTTTGTTTGCCATACTGCCACAATAAGCCTTTCAGTTACGCCCATGAAGCAGTCCTTCCTCAGAAATGCAGGTGCTCATGAAAACATGTTTCTATAAAGGGAATACGGCCACCGAACTAGATGGTCTGCAACCATTCTTCCGTATACAATAAATGTGGGGTACTATGGAAATTGCACGAACCACGTTCGAACGCACGATTCACCCTAGAACTGTAACAGAGTAACCATCTTCCACTTCGCGAGGTTCGCGGTGATGATGATGATCATCATCATCGTTCAGCGTTAAACAGCAAGGCAAGCCTCACTGACCGCTGCCGTTCCCCAGAGTTACACGTTTATATAAAAAGAGTGAATATCCAACGGGAACAGGGAGTGGACCTACACAGGCGAGAAAAGATAAGATACTGCTGCAGCCAACACACGGAACACAGTCTAACTGTGTTTTCAATCATTCTGATTCGATAGAAAATGACAGCACGATCCCCACTGTTCGCGGTTCACATCCATATCCTTAAGTGTCTCCAGCCAGCTAGTTGGGAATATCTTGACGAGACGTTTGGCGCAGTTACCTGAATTACTCTACTCGAATCCTGAATTCGTGTTTCACTCACACAGCAGACATCAATCGAAAGTCAGTCCACTGTCAGAGCCAAACACGCCTGTTGGCCAGCCTGCATTAAAGTGCGCACATTGAAGGAACCCAGATTCAGAGGCTGACGAGGCTTGAGAAAATGTGAGCTAACAGACTGAAAGCCAACTACTACACTACTTGACAATAAACCGTTGCGAGTTTCGGGTGTGTTATCAATGGAGATACTATGGGTAGGCAGAAGGGGCAAGCACATTGGGTTGGAGACAGAAGAGACAGGTTGAATAAAAGAGAGGGAACTCTGAGCAGTAGCATACTTATCACTACCCACCCCACCTGCGCTCGATGCAATGGGCAGCGCGGTCCTGATTAGCCTGCGCGACGACCAATGCAGTATGGAATTATTTGTAGGCGTGTAACTCATGAGGAACAATGGACGGGTACTGCTAGGGAGTCCAGCCGCTAAGCAGAAGAACGATTAGGGTTCTCAGTCAAAACCTTTGACTCTAACAAGAACCTGACCGCAAGGCAGCGGTGTATAACTGAGCAGAAACCCATTCACTGGGGTCAGTTATTCTTGCAGTCGTTTTTCCGACTGAGCTGTCAACTCAGCTCAATCTCCGACTGGGCGGACCAGGATACTCCTTCATTAGGCCTCTGCCCATTGACGTTCCAGGCATGATGGGATCTTCAGCTTGAGATAAGTCATCCTGTATAACTCGTTGGGTCAAGGAGGCACGCAAGCCGTCACATCACGTAAAGTTGTATTCTCACTGTGATGGTTTGTAGAGTTAGACTCATCATCATCGTCGTTGTTCAACGTTTAGCAGCAGGACTACTCACACTGAGATTAAGATCATGTTCCATGGGTTGGCTACTACGGCATTGTGTTCTCTTCCGGCTCTGTGTTGTCAGTTTATTTTTTTTGTTATGATATATATCCCGATGAGGAAAGCAGCAGGCGTTGGAGCTAGCCTTACTATTTTATGAAATCACAGGAATCGGTGTAGCTCTCAAATGGGTCACGTGGGTTATTCTGCTTTGATTCTTTAATACTCTCAAAAGGTATACATGTATGGATCAAGACGGTTTGTATTCCGGTCGAAATTCTATTGAGCAAGTCTCTATTTTGCAACAAACCTTAAAATTCAGCTGCACCCTCCGTAAACTTTTACCTGTCTTTCTTGATCTGAAATCAGCGTTCGATTCAGTTGAGTGTGCAGTTCTGTGGCACTGCTTCACACTGGAAGGGTTTGCCACAGAAATTCATTTCACTTTTCTAAATTGTGTGAACAAACAGCCGAAGTCGAATCCGTGCCATTGATGATTTTTCACCCGCGTTCATCACGAAAAGTCGTGTTTGACAAGATTCCCACCTTCCATCCTTTCTATTCAACTTTATAACTGAGATGGTTATGAAGATATCTCTCTATCCCCATGTGAGAATAATAGCACTGATGTTTGTTCAGGCGGCATGCACAAAGAATGTTGTACTTCCGAGTGAAGACTGATTTCAGGGGCTGGTTTTTCTCGATCGCCCGGACGACAGCTTAGCTACTTTTGAGATGCCTTTTTCTCCTCCATGATATAAAATGCTGTAGCAGGATTGGATTGGCTCATATTCGAACTTCGATCTTGGAAGGGAAGAATTGGATAATGCATATAGCTTTAGTGAATTGGACAGTTTTATCTCACATATTGGATGCAGATTCTTAGTGCACACAAAAATCCCGATTGGCCCTTAGCAGTCTTGGACATTTGTGGTCTCGGTGTGATGTTTGGTCATCGATCAGAATTCGGGTTTTCGCTGTAACGGTAAGGTTGGTTCTGGTATAGGACGAAAAACGCACGTTGAGAAAAAATGTGGGAAGACCGACGTTTGAATACTGTTGTCTTTGTATTATTGTTAGAATCACATAGGTGAATTTTTTCAGTTACTCAGATTGGACGTAACATACTGACCCCCAGGGTTTAATCTTTTTTCTGGTTACTTTTACTTCGCAGCTGATCTCTTGCTGTTTCTGGTTCTTTTCTATTTTGGGTAGTCGCTACTGTCAGATATCAGCAAAACTCAGCACTTTGGTGCCAGAATGATGTCTGTCAAACCTGGATCTGAGAGCATACTTGATCATTTCATGAAACGAACTACGTATTAGGTTGAGCTTTTGTTATCTAAAGGCAGAGCTGTAGGAGTTCATGTACTGCCCTATTTGTGTTGCTTTATTTTATTTCCCACGTTTCAGCTACCGTTTCTTTGTTCATCATCACGGCGAACCTCGAGAGGTGGAAGACGGTTACTCTGTTACAGTTCTAGGGTGAATCGTGCGCTCGAACGTAGTTTGTGCAATTTCCATAGTACCCCACATGTATTATATACGGAAGAATGGTTGCAGACCATCTAGTTCGGTGGCCGTATTCCCTTTATAGAAACATGTTTTCATGAGCACCTGCATTTCTGACGAAGGACTGCTTCATCATCGTCACCATCATCGTTCAGCGTTAAACAGCAAGGCAAGCCTCACTGACCGCTGCCGTTCTCCAGAGTTACACGTTTATATAAAAAGAGTGAATATCCAACGGGAACAGGGAGTGGACCAACACAGGCGGGAACAGATAAGATGCTGCTGCCGCCAACACACGAAATACAGTCTAACTGTACAAACGCACGTGTTTTCAATCATTCTGATTCGATAGAAAATGACAGCACGATCGCCACTGTTCACGGTTCACTGTCATATCCTTCAGTGTCTCCAGCCAGCAAGTTGACAAGTCTTTCGGACCCCAACCACGAAGACAAAGACGTGAGACACCTACTTTACCTAAGTTGGCTTTACATTTTCTCATCCCACGTTGCCACGTCATCTGTTGGCCTCCACATGGCTTCTTCCATTCCTTAGGAGGAACACAAAATTAGGCACGGTATGGTAGACGAGTGTTCGTCATACGCAACACGTGACCCAACCAGCGTAATCTACTAAGTTTCATACGCTGAAACAAGCTATTCTCAGAAGCAGCACCCAATACCAGATTCCTAACCTCAGTATTAACTCACCCGGTCACTCCACCTAATCCTAGCCATACTACGTAAACAACGGTTGTCGAAAACCTCCAACCGACGAACATCGCCCACACACATACTCCACGTCTCACAACCGTACAACAGAACTGAACGCACTGCAGCACAGTACACACGACCTTTCAACTTCAGTGAAATATCAGGCTGACGCCGCAAGTGCTTCAATCCAGCATAAGTTGCACGAGCCTTGGATATACGCATACTTACCTCCAATCCAAAGCTACCATCGTTGGACACGCAGCTACCAAGGTAGGTGAAACGGTCCACAATCGTCAGCTTCTCTCCNCATAGAAAACAAAGAAGTAACAGAAAGTGTACGATGAATATATACAAAATAGGTTTGCTTTCTTGTTTCTGTTATGTACCCCTCTTATGTTTATCTTGCGTGAAATTCCACTTACATTTTGCTCCGTTGGCACTATGATGGTTTTCAAGGCAGTGTGTATTAACAAAAATGATAATAATAATAATAATAATAATAACTGCATTATTTCTTTTTTCCTTCTTTCTCGCTCACCATTTTCATCCCTCACCACGATTCTGGTGGCCCATGATCTGTATTCAAATATGTGCGAATTAAACAGAAATAGACAGACAAAGAGCGAGTGACCAAAAACCTACGATGCTCTCGATATGGGAATGTGCGAAATCAAGCCTGTAGGGAGTTTTCACTGAATACCGGAATTATGAGACAAATAAGGTATAATGTGAATATGGGAGGTAGTATACGATTGCATAAAGGGAAAAAACACACCAATGAATGAGAACAGATCCACCGGAGACTCGAGCCTCGTGAATGAAATTTACAGCATCCTCAAAAAAGCGGGACAAATTCTCATCTGGTGAATCATCCGCACGGAAGAAAATTTGTTTTCTACCGGAATCAAAATGAACACCCTCGTGAATGACCGTACATAGGTGTGTGATCTGATGAGTGCTCAGCTGGATTGGAGATTTGGCGGCTGTCAAGCCACCGACATAAATACCAGGCATCACTCGTGACATCCCACCACCCATGGTTGAAAAATTATCGACTCAACGATACCACCAGATTAGAAACAAGGTTTGCTACAATGTAAAAAAGAAAACGTAAGCAATTAGCGTTTGTCTCCCATTGTGGACTACCGTGCTACAGCATTTCTGTTATTAATAAATTCCGTCTGTATTAGTTAACATTTCGTCCTAAATAGACACCGTAGGGTCGGAAGATAGCGGTGGAGACCGCAAGCAAACAATTAAAAACACCTCAGATTGCCTAACAGCTGAGGTATTCAGATAAGATATGCATTTTATAGTATAATTTTTTTCTCTGACTTTAGCAGGAGTCTGTATTTGCAGTCATCCCTCTCGTAATGATTTAGAAGTGGTTAGTGGATTTGAACACCTCGTAATTTAGTTTATATATATATATATATATATACCCTGGCTTTCGCGATCCGTGATGTTATCTCTTCTCCAATACCGCCCACTATGTCAAAGATACTGAATACCCTAACTGACTACCACGGTGTGACTGCAGCCTTGAAGAAGTGCCTTGCATTATGCAGGCATAAGGCGCATATCGTAAAGTGACACCTTAATAGTTCAGCGGTAAAACGCGTAGAGTTGTCTGTTGAATTTCGCTCAGGAAGGCGATACCACCAGCGTGTTCCAAATGAAAAACCTTGTTCCTTAGGTGTTTAATTCCACGTTTCAACAGACCAGACAAAGCGTTTTGCAGAATGCTACCTCGTCAGACCAGGTTGAAGGTAACCAAAACTAAACACCTTGGTGAGACGGCATCCAGCATTCGAAGAGGAATACTCTCGAGTAGGTGGATGAAATAAACTGGACCCACAGTTACCAAAGTAACTTGTTCAACTGATAAGGTCGCACGGACCAATGAGCTTCAGTAATTTTTTTTCTAGTGGCGAATGACCTTCTAGTGAACAACTAGCAAACATGCGACAGGTTTACCTCGGATGCGTTTGGTATCCTGGATTGATGGACTACGACCAAAGGGCTTATGAACAGCCTCTTCGGTCACCGGATCCCAAAATTTGAACATTCTATCGCCTGGCAGGTCGCACAGGCTTAGGGGTGCCGCGTGGAATAAAAGCCGGGTGACATTGGCGACATCACTTTGTGCACTATTCCAGACTATCTTCATGAATTTCTCTCTACAGTTTGCTCTCATCATGCTATGGCGTCCCTGGTAAGCAACGCGCCCTGTTACCCCAGTGGCCCGGACAACCCAGACACAAACTGGAAATTTAAACCTAAACACAAGGTCCCGCATGCATGTACCCTGTTGGAAGGTGAGAACTTTTCTGGATACAGACAGCCAATGCATATCTATCCGCACGTTCTACGATTATGGGATCGATGTTGCTTGTCGATCCCAAGTACGCTTACTCAACTCCGGGAACTAGCTTGTTCAAGACTTCTAATGCCACGATTCATGAACACTCCTTTCAACGTGATCGTCATTGCACTCTACGTTCCTGCTGAGGGCTGCTCCAATTGTTAAAAATGCCTTCCACAACTAACTTCAAAATTTAGTCAGTCGTATCCCAAGATGCGACACTCTTCTAATTGCAGGAGCTTGGAACGCCCGCATGGGACAAGCATATGAGTATACCCATCACTTGCAAGGGAGGGTCGGCCTCGGTGAACGATGCAAAAACAGGGACCGGTTGGTATCGTTTGGCGATGGGAATCGACTGACCGTCACTCGCTCTTAGCATCCAAAAACGCATCTGGTAACTTGGGATAGGATAGCGCATCAGATCGACGAGATCTCGGTGAGTTCTCATTGTTCACCATCGATCGAGGACTGCTGGGCATACCGTGGAGGATTAATGGAGAAAGTCAACGGCACGGATCACATTGGTACGCCCTCGCCCCAAGCTTCACCTTTCAGCACGGCAGAAAATCCGACCGGACCACAGGATCAGCATGTCCAAGTTAACAACTCCGACGTTAAAACTCTGTCCAATGCTATTACATCTAAACTGGCCGAGATCGACGAAGGAGTTGGCCTGGATTTAGCTGTGGACGGGGTTTGAATTATCCATCACCGGTACATCCCCTGAACAGCAAGCCAAAGCGAAAAGGAACAGAAAGGATTGGATATCTGCGGGAACCCTAAATCGAAGTGCTGAGGCTAGACGCGAGACCAAACAGCTCATCCATTTAACATAATCCTATACGCTCAACGCAAGCGGCCTAAAGCGATAATGACATGAAATCGCAGATCATATGGAGGCCGCATCCGCCGTTAGAAATTCCCGAAAGCTTTTCAGACTCAAACGTTCCTCTTTGAGAAAGACGCAATCTTTGCCCTCCAGGCTTCGTAACGGCGTGGCCACCCCATATCAGGATGCAAACGGAAGCGCCAGAGGTGAGTCGAACATTTCAGCCAGCTATTCAATCGCTCTCCCATTGAGTCTATCTACATAACATCATCAAGCAAAGTGGAGCAATATGAAGATGATCTTGAGTCGAAATGGAAATCAACTCAGCCATTCAGATGCTGAAAAACAGGAAGTCATTCGGTGAGGATGGTATTAAACCCGAGATCTTCAAATCTTGTTTCTTAGCTCCGTTGAGGCCGTTACACAAGCTTTTTCTTTGTATATGATGCTATGAAACATTTCCCAAAGACCGGGCGACCTCTATTCTACTCCCTATAACAAAATGGGCGACAAGACTGCATGAGCGAACTACAAAGATATCAGCCTCAGCGATATAACGGCAAAGCTCTTCAGCTAAATGGTCCTGTTGCTATTCGAGACGTACAAGTAAGCTGTACTCAGTGTGGCTTTTGTCGAGGAAGATGTTGCGTTGACCAGATATTTACAGTATGTCAGTCGAGAACAGGGGTATAAGTTTCAGTGTGCTTCATTGATTTCCGTGCAGCATTCCAATCCGTTGACAGAGAGTCACTCTGGGGCAAACTTCAAAGAGACAGGGCACCAAAAAGGTACGCCAGACTGTTAGAAGCATACTACTCAACACGGGAGCGCGAGAGTATCACCAGTATGGAGATCAAACCATCAAAAACGAAGTTCTTCATAGCTTCGAAAGACCCGTCACCTTGTATCCATATCAATGGGAACAATTTGGAACAGATGCTCCACTTCAATTACCTGAGCTCTACTATCCATGCGAACGGCCAGTGACAAGGTTATGCTTCACGTAGACTGGGCCAAGATAGATTTATGACTTCGCAAATCACTGTGGTCTAGCAGCGAAATAAGCCTCCGTACGAAGCTGCGCATTTATCGTGCTGCCGTCGGCCCAATACCTACGTGTGCATGCGAAACCTGGCCGCTAAGAGCAGAAGATATAAGGCGGCTAGAAAGTCTCAACCATTGGCGCCTCCGCTATATGGCGAAAATCAAGTGGTATGATCGAGTTTCAAATGCCGTTGTGCGTCAACATTGTATGAACGTCGAACGACTTATGTCGTTTCGCTGATTCGGCCATGTTCCCTGCCGATCGAAGAAGGAACTAACGAAAAGGAGCTTATTAGCATCACCATATTTAGACTGGAAACGCCGCCTTGGTAACCAATCAAAAATGTGGATAAGCACTATTAGGGTGGACGTGGGTTACCTAGGTCTTCAGTCAGAGTAGGTGACTGGTGCAACAACTAGATTTTGAGGTGCAGACCTTGCTGCATGCCGCAACGCATGGGCGGCCGCAGAGACACCCTCTCGCAGGAACTAGTTACATAAAAGCAGAAATAAAGTTTCGATTCCTCCAAGACCTTCTGCCCCTCTACTTCAAACGAAATTCTCCGTTATTCTTCATAGCAAAATTTTGACTTGAACCCCCTTTATTCCACAAAGTCACTTTCGTCACTGGGCTTTTCCGCAGATTCTGGTCTCTGTTTTAAAACTTACATCTCGCGCTGCGCACCAAGTTGGTTTTCTGTCCTGCTTAAGACGCATTTTCATACCAATCAGGATCTCTTCAAGTTAGGCTCAAATCTGCCCTACGGTTTAATACTGCAGTCATTTGTGGGGCGCAGCTTCGTTTACCGTTGTTTTTCTTTTTCATCGAGTACAATGAAAAGCCATTTGGTTGGTCAATGACCTCTTCCTGATCTCAAACCTGCATTCCTTTGCTCATCAACGAGCAGCTGCTCGACTACCTCTTCTATCGCCATTATATCGGTTTTCGTTTCTCACTACATGTTTCAGCAGTTTCCCTTACCATGACTTTATCGTTCTTCTCTTAGGCAGGCGGTCAAGTCTTTATCCGTAGATCAGCAGATGACATCGTGTGCCTGTTGGAATCCGCGAACCAAGCGCAACGCGCAGTTGATAGACTCTCAAGATCGGTCGCTAGGTTTGGAATGTGCTTCGAACCTTTGAAGTGCAAAGTGCTGTTACAGGACTGGACGACAGTAGAGCCGAACTTGATAATGGATGGAGAAGCACTGACGACTGTGGACCGTTTCGACTACCTTGGCAGCTGCGTGTCTAACGATGGTAGCTCGGCAGTGGAGGTAAAGCCGCGTATATCCAAGGTTCGGGCAGCTTACGCTGGACTGAAGCACTTGCGGCGACGGCCTGATATTTCACTGAAGTTGAAAGGTCGTGTGTACTGTGTACTGTGATATTTGGAACAAGGAACATATTCCGCTACCGTGGGGATGAATGAATGGCTGTACCCATCTGCAAAACGGGCACACAGAGTGACTACAGCAATCATCGTGGTATTCCGATAGTTACTAAGGTGTTAGCTTCGATAACGCTGTGCCGTTTGACACCCTATCGAGAGAGCAACATCCGCGAACAGCAGACCAGATTTCGTCCAATTCGAGGTTGCATCGATCGGATATATACTCTTCGGAAATTATTCGAAACGCGCCGCACCATCACAGTCTTTCTCGATTTGAAGGGCACGTTCTACTCAGTCGACCGGATACCGCCACTCAGTGCTCTCCACCGGGAGGCTATGCCAGCGACGTTCATGAACCTGTTGCGAGCACTGTGATCGCATACATATTGTCGACTGAGGGCATACGCTGAATTATCAGCTTCATTCGAAACCACTAGCGCGTTCAACAACGGTGACCCATCTCGCCATTCCTGTTCAACTTCGTCATCGACGAGGTGATGGAAGATGCTTTCGGTGGTATCCAGGACATAGGTGTCGAACTGGAAAATGGAGAGTCGTGTGACCTAGTGGACGCAGATGACGTCGTGTGCCTGTTCCTATCTCCGGACCATGCACAACGTGTACCATACATACTCTAGACAGCTGTAGCTCCGTTCGGTATGTGCTTTGCACCTTCCAAGTGCCAAGTGCTNTTGCTAGACTGGACAACAGTAGTCCCAACTTGATACTGAAAACGGATCAACTGACGACTAGGAACCGTTTCATTAACCTTGCCGGCTGAGTGTCGGAGGATGGTGACAATGCAGTGGAGGTGACCACGCGTATATCCAAACCTCGAGCAATGTACGCTGGATTGAAGCATTTGTGTCGTTGGCCTGATATTTCACTGAAGTTGAAAGGTCGTGTGTACTGTGCTGCACTGCGTTCAGTTCCGCTGTTCGGTTGCGAGACATGGAGTATGCGTGTGGGAGACGTTCGTCAGTTAGAGGTTTTCGACCATTGATGGCTAGGATTGGATGGAGTGACCGGGTGAGTAATGTAGAGGTGAGGAATCTGGGAATAGCTCGTTTCAGCGTATGAAACTTAGCAGACTACGCTGATTGGGTCACGTGTTGCGTATGGCGAACACTCGTCTACCATACTGTGTCCTATTTTATGTTCCTCCCAAGAAATGGAAGAAGCCACCTGGAGATCAACAGATGACGTGGCAACGTGGAATGAGAAAATGAACGGCAAACTTAGGTAAAGTAGATGTCTCACGTTTTCGTCTTCGTGGTTGGGGTCCGAAAGACCCGTCAAATAGCCGACTGGAGACATTAAGTGACATGGCAGTGAATCGCGAACAGTGGCGATCGTGTTGTTATCTTCTATCGAATCTGAATGATTGAAAAATGCGCGTTCGTACAGTTAGACTGTGTTCCGCGTGTTCGCTACAGAAGCGTCTTATCTCTGCCCACCTATGTAGGTCTAGCCCTTGTTCCATTTGGATATCCACTCTTTATAGAATCGCAAGGGAAAAGGCCGCGGTCAGCGGAGCTTGCCTTGCTGTTTACGCTGAACGATGGTGACGATGGATCTTTCTTCATTCCCCAGGTGGCGAAGCTCTGAAACAGCATTCTCTTTTCATTTTACCAAAAACCCACAATATTTGTTTTAAAACTAGAGTCAGTGAACTGATTCTTAGTTGGACGTCGCATACATGAATCACCCTTCACAATGTCTTTAGATTCGGGTTTTTCTCCTATTATTATAAGTAAACTTGTGTGGTAAAAAAGTGAACTCAACAGCTGAATACTTTGGTAGCATTCATAGGCGGTAAACCCAGAGACTACTGGGAAACTCGCCCCAGATCATCCCAACATGAGAAGCACGGAAAAATCGAACCAGATTACAGCGCTCCAACGAAAATAAAAGTAATTGTTTGAGCATAAATTAGCAAGGAATATTAGGACCAATCAAAGCGCGCCATGCGCATGCAGAGTCTAAGAAATATAATTAAATACCGTCGCCGCCCTAGAATGACTGGGTGGGAATTTAGCATTGACCGAATCCCAAAAAGCAGATGTCTTACTGAAAACGTTCAACGGTATTCTCCGCTCGCCGGATGAAGCCCGTGTCAATTTGGGAATTGCGGAAACTGCTTAGGTCCTGAAAATCTCGGAATTCTTTGCAACAGGTTGTGACAGAGCTAAGCACGCTAAATAAGTTTAAAGCTGTCGGCTCTGACGGGATATCTGGTGATCGTTTGACCATTAGCGGAACGCCCTGCAGCCTGTAACGCAGTTCTATAATGCCTTAATTAAGGGGAGAAAAGTACCTGAAGGATTCTGTGGTAGTGAGAATATGCAAAAGCGGACCTGACAGACCGGAAAACTAAAGACCCATGAGTCAAATTTGCATCTTGTGTAAGTGCCTAGAGATAATCAGAAAGCAGATATGCGGGTGCCTAGTGAATCTCAATGGTATTTCAGTAGTGCAGCAAGGATTCATGGTAGGAAAATCTTGCCTTACAAATCTCGTTTTCTCTAGATCAGATAACGAAATGCCCTGATGAGGACCATCGAGTCAAAGTCTGTCACATGGCCTTTAGCAAAGCACTCGACTCAGGCAACTGGATCACAAAATGAAGCACTAGCAATAATAGGGGGGAGCTAATACTTGGGCGAACGGCTTTATCAGAAGGACGTTTATTGTCAGGATTGGAGAGCAAACGGCAGCCCTCGCTTACTTGTCAAGTGGTATTCCCCGGGGGTCGGTACTAGGACCCACACCCTTCCTCATATTCATCAACGCCCTAGCAAAGAGCATTTATAAACCATGTTATCTTTTCGCTGATGATATCAAAATAACGGGTGTAGACCTAGAGGAGGAAATCGAGGCAGTCAAAGCCTGGTAATGAAAGTGAGGCCTTCCACTGAACCTGTCCGTGTCAAAGGTTGACTTCTGGGGAAGCATAAAAGGAATAAAATGGGTGATATTATGGATTCTGCCCGAGCCAAGGACCTGGGTGTAACTATTCGGAGCGATTTCAAGCCCTATAAACGGTGTGTAAGCGCGGCGAGCAAGGCCAGAGGGGAGCTTTATAGGCTCACATGAACGATATCCTGCAGGGAACCCGAAGTGTTTGGCCCCTGTATGCGACTATCGTAAGACGGCACCCAGAGTATTATGTTCAAGCCAGGGAACCCTACCTATAAAAGGATATAAATTGCTAATAAAAGGTACAGAAGCTTGCCACCAAGATGATTGCTGGCCAAAGTCACAAAGGCAATGGCGAAAGGCTTCAATAACTTGGCATTTTCTTTCCCAAATCCTGACGCACGTGTGGTGATCTAATTGGGGCCCTGGAAATAGTGAAGTTTGTTCCAGGCATAAAACGTGATGAACTGTTCACTCTCATACTACACAGGGGCATCGGAGGGCATAGTTTGGGACGGCGCAGCAACCATACAAAGCTTCAGATGGGGGCTAATTTCTTCGCCAATAGGATGATTCCACCATGGAACCAACTGCCAGAACGTGCGGTTAGTAGCTATAATGTTGGTGAATTTAAAGAAACTTTTGAGGCCAAAACTGGGGCAGTAAGATTCGGGAGTGAGCACAAAGCGTATCCGTTGAATCTGTTACTGCGCCTGATAATTTGCCTTTCGGAAACAAAAAAAAACAAATATAGTGTCGGAATCTACGGATACTGGCCGACAACACACCAATCTGGACGCTCGATTGGCTGGAAGACAAATTTTCGTCCTGTGCACACGCAACTGAACTGAGATTTGCGTTACCGGAGCAGGATGTACTTAAGCAATCGAAAAGATAGGACGAGAAAAGTCCCCTTGACCAGGTAGTATTCATCCGCCCACTATCAAACCGCTAGGGGCTAACATGTCCCGACCGGAGTGCAAATTACTCCAGGTCATTAGTGACATCGAAGAAATACCAAGGGACTGGAGTAGCGCAACTGCAGTGGGTACACAGAATGGCTCAGCTCCAGTTCCAGTTCCAGTTCCAGCTGGATTACAAGACTACATGGTGAGATGCCTCATCGTCCAGGTTTTTGCACCGACAGCTATTTGGATCTGACGGCGCTTCGACAACGGGGGATGGATAGTCCTCTTCAGCTCCTACAAGGGGGGAAATAGTTGATTAGATGTTTTCCTCTCGACCATCTCCTCATCCTCAAAACTCACGCACTGTCCGCTCCAAACACAGCTAGCTATGCATTGTCTAGTCTCCCCTAGACTTCGTGCACTGACCCCACCTTGACCACTGTCTCCGGTAACTTGTTTCCGCCATTCACCACCCGTGTGGCAAACGATTTGCTCCTCAACCCAGTGGTTATGTGCTCTCGCACAATCGTTTTCCCGTTACCTCTAAGTTTATCGTTTCCCCTCATCTGGAATAGGGATCCACGGTGACCCCGTATCTCGGCCAGACCATTAATTATCTTGAAAGTCTGTGTTGAGTCAGCTCTTTCCCTACGTCTTTTCAGGGAGTACGAGCCAAGCTTCCTAGATCCTACGGTCCTTTTAAGTTGGCGTAGAGCACCCCATGCTTTCTTGGCTGCCTTCTGACATTGCAGACTTGGTTTGAAACCTGCGCTCACGATTGCTTGCTGAGCTTGGTCCATCGCGGCCTGATGCCCAGGTGAACCTATGTGGCGAGCGGACTTTGCTTCTCCGTCCATGAGCCGCTGACATTTGCCCAAGTTCGACGGAAGATCCCAGCTGACAAACCACTGGCAAACGTTATCCAGATCCCTCTAGATAGCCTCACTTTTGGTTGTCCTTAATAGTTCGATGTCACCAGCAAACATCAGATTCGAATTTTCCAATCCGTTAGCTATGTCGCTGACACACATCGGGAGGAGCAGTTGCCCTAATACAGACCCCTGAGGCACCCGTCGCGTAGCAATCCTGTGTCCGTTAGACACCCATCAGCCCTCACCCTTAAAGATCTGCCCTTCAGACATTGTGCTATCCAGTTATTCACTTTAGCATCAACTCCGAAAGCCTTCACTTTCTGGTAAAGTAGCCTCTGGTTCACGGAATCTAAGGCCTCCTGAAAGTCCAGATATCAGACTTCTACTTTTCGTCTCTGCCAATTATATCTGGTACCTCCTCAAGGAAGTTTTTGAGGTTGGTCAGACAGGAACGTATGTTCCAGAATCCGTGCTGCCCTATCATCGTTTACTTGTTAGCCTCTAAGTGACTGACCATCCTGTCGCGAATGACTCTTTTAAGAGTTTTCAGCATGGTGGATGTCGAGCTCACCGGTCTTTAGCTACTACACTTTTCTCTGTCCCCGCCTATATGAACCCGGTCGACGTCAACCAGTCCGCGGGCAGCCGCCTCTCGTCCGACGACCTATTTAAGAGTTGGGTGTATGGTTTTACCAGGGTCTCCGCCAGCGGCTGTACTATCTCTAGGTGGATCCCATCAGGCCCCGCAGCTTTCGACGCGTCCATTCTGTTAGACTGTCCCACACTTCTTCCTGTGTGATTCCCCCGTCCGGCATCTCCATCAAAAGGTTGACAGGGTCTAGTGTTAGTCCTTGTGCCCCTTGGTCCCGTCTGTGTACTGCCTGGAAATATTTCAGCAGACATTTGGCCTTCTTCTGACTGCCGGCCGTACTGATCCCCTGGTGGTCTTTTTCTCCACCTACGGCCTTTAGCAAAGCAGCCTTAGACTGCGCGTAATTATAGTAAGCAGTGGAGCTCCTTTTAGTGACCCCAGCGATCCGCTTCTCGTAGGTGGTTCAGCACTGTCGTTGGACGCGGGAAATTCTCTTTCTCTCCGCTATATGCCTTGGATAATCTCGGCAGCCCTGTCTCCTTACACCTCATGAAAGCCGTGCGATTCCGCATTTTGATTCTCGTGATTCTACTCCTCCACCATGGTGGTAGCCCTTTTCTCTTGATTCCATGGAGGGGTGCAACCAAGTGTATTAGTGCTAACAGGTTGCTCTTAATTGCCTCCCACTGACGATCCACGAAGTTGTTGCCCCCATCCACTTCCCACCAAGTTTGGAGACCCAGGTCCAGCAGCCCACTTTTATCCATTCCTGAGAAGTTCCTACCATATTTGTCGGGGGCTACCAGTCCCTGCAAGCTCAGTCGCTTATGGATTACAGCGAGGTTACCCCGGCCTATTGGATCTTTTAACTCTTGATTCCTTTATCATTCGGTCAAGGGTTGAAGACACTTGCCCGACTCCCCATCTAGTCACTTGGGTAACGCGCTGAACCATCATACTCTCATGCACGAACTACAGGAGTTGGTGCCCAAAGGTACCTTCCGCGGCTGTCCCGCAAACCCAGTTAATCTCAGGGGCGTTGGAATCCCCCAGTGTACGAGGCTTGCCTGCAGACCCTGCAACCACACTGAGAAAGGGAAACAATTCCCCGCACACACCATCAAATGAGATCATCGAGCCACCAGCTGCGATGATGGTTTCCAGGGCCTGTATGTTCGGGTTATGCAGCTTTTTGCAGCCACTATTACCAGGGCTCCGCCTCCTATTCTCCCATCCGCTCTATCTGTTCTATAGAATGAAAAATCCTACGCCATCAAATTATTGTCACCCCCCTCCAGACCGCAACCAGGTCTCAGTGACAGCAACCACATCTTCTTCTAAAGTACTGAATTGTACCCCTGGCCACTTATTGCCCATACATGCCAAATTAATTTAGGTCGCTTTCAAAAATCCCGCTCTCCGCCCTTTCGGCCGCTCAACGGAAGTGGGTGTCGCATGCTGGGGACCATCTCCCAACACCGTGCCCGAATGTTCGCTTGATAGATTGGAGCTCCCCCCTCACCCCGCTCTAACAGCCTCTTTATTTTGGCTCTTCCGGCACATGGCAGTCACGGGAGTCGAGTCCAGACTTAATAATGATAATAATAATATTGCAGATTTCGCGATTTGCGAGAGGCATGCGCAAGGCGAAAAATAAAATTTTGCAAGGATAATGCAGAGGACATGCAAATAATATAAATCGAAACTTCGAAGGAGCTGAAAGCAACCTTGAATTAATGGGAGGATCGTCAGGTTGTGTATATTTCTCGAAATCCGAGAGCCATGCGCAAGGCACGATCAAAATTGTGCAAAGCAGTCACATTGCAGACATGAAAATCAGAAACCAAACATACAATGCAATTTGTTTTCGCCCACAAGATCGTAACGGGCAATGTGATTTGCTAGGCACGGGGTTTCGACTTTTAAATCAAAGCTAGATAGCGATTCGCAGAGATGTTTCTGCGACTGATTACCAGTCCTGCACTGCGAGTATTACTATGTTTAGATTCATCAAAGGTGCGTGTCGCCGGTGCAAACTAAAGGCTGGATGGCAATGGCTGTCGCCGCCACTTGGCCGGGATCCTCAAAAACCAAGAGGGCTACATGATAAAGGCAAAGATAAAAATGGACCTGATAACGGGATGGAGATGAGTCAAAACCAGACTGGATATCACGTGAGGCATTACAGAATCCGCAAAATACGGAAGCACAGTCCGTCGGGCAAGGAAGGCGGCGACATGGGATGAGAATTGTGCGATCGCAAAGCTAATCCCTGAGGTTTGTTTTGGGCAACTTTGATTTTATGAATTTTAGCTCGGTCCAGAGATGAAGGCGAAGTTTGAAAAAGAAAAGGAGAACCGAGATCAAATGAGGCAACATCTGGTGGGCGCGTTTGGAGGGCAGCTGCCAGGAGCACCGGTCTGTCGCTAAATTTCGCAAAGCAGAATAGAAGTCCATGAAAATTGACGGTCCCCATCTGTTTTCGAAAGTCAAGATGCATTGTGAATGTCGGTTCATATCAGATGCCAATAAAAATGCTGTCCATTCGTGAATCCGACTTGTATGTTTCTTGTGAAAGACTTGTGGGTAGGAGCAGGAGGAAGCCAGTACAAAATGGTGCACGTGAACGTAGGATCTAGAGTGCTGTTTAATATAACAGTGCTGGTGTGTGGAGCTGGCCGAGCGCTGGCCACCCAACCAGAAAAAGACCGTTTGAGGGTGAACGCAGGAGGATTAATCCGCCGACATATTTGCACCCGTACACCGGTTCAGCCGAGCTATCCGCCCGGTGTGCGCTGGCCAAAGCGGTGGATGTGACCGCGCCCCGCACTACTGAGGTGTACTCGTGGTGTGGAGCAAGGAATTCAAACATGATACAGTTACTGAAAGGAAGACATCGCGTTTCCAGTATCGGGTATTTGCAGGAGAGCCGAAACCGCGGTAGCCAGAGCATGGGGTGTGTTTTCGTCCAAGCAGAACCATAGGGCTTAGAAGAGACAGAAAAAAGACGGAGAGCAGCCTGGCCTAGCTGCCAGCCGCGGATTAGGAAGCGATCAACTTCACGAGCGGCTCAGAGAAGGAAGCTACTGGAGTGCATATTGCAAACCAAAATATATGAATGGTGGCTGTAAACAAGAAATGGTAGGGGCCAGCAGGTATGTAAAGTAAAAACGGTCACTACGAGAAGAGAATATACCACGTAGGACTCTATGTTCTTGGAGATTGTATGAGGTATGAATTGTCTAAAACGGACAGGTATATCGAGGAGGAGTTAGAAGAATGAATCCATTTTGTTGATCTCATTTTGTCTGAAGACTACCGTTTGGGATCGACAGAAACAAGGTGATTTCAACGGGCCAGATCCATCTGCTTAAAGAGAAGGACTTGATAAAACGTAAGGTTGAGGATCACAGTGAATGTTTATTTTAGAAGACGGTGGTCACACTGTTTTAGCAACGGTGTTGGAATTAGTAAGGTGAGTGGGTGTGAGGGAGCCGTGGTGAGCAATCCTATACGCAGTTAGAACGATACGGTTTGTGGATACAACGTCATGCTATTGTGCGATAGTTGCCGTTTGTGCAGGCGGAAGTACCATGAGATGCATTCGATATAAAACTGCATGTAAATTAGTAGCATGAGCCTGTGCAGGAGCTCTTTTTGAGCAAAGATATTTACTTTCCGTTCCGCAATGAATGAAAAGGAGATATCAATGCGCTTTTCAGAAGTCCCATCCAGTTTCATATACTCGATCCTCAGGGTGATATGGATAAATAAGAAAGGGTAGAGTAACTACAATGCGTACGTTGCTGTGAATGCAATAGATGATGGTGATAAAATGCGCAGCTGTTGGGAGAATTTGTTTCATAATGTCCAATATTTATCAAAAAAGAAGTTCGTTCTGACGGAAGTCTTTAGTACAAGGAGAGTTACAACAGAATCCGCATTTCGGAGGGAGTACGGGAGTGGGTTCCTAACACGAGGTGCAGAGACGCATCTGTCCCCTGTGATAATATTGTTAAAGAGTACTAGGTCCAATCTTATGCGTCAGAGCCACAAGGGACCTAATTTCAGCGACCTACAGCGTTCCATGTAATTTAGGCTTGCAGAGAAGCCCATCAACTGCTTGGTAAATGCATGCTGGACGATTGTAATTGCTACTCTATTGGTCTGACATGGATCCTAAAAAGAGGTAGTTCGCTTTCGTTCAACTTCAGAGTTTGGCGTAACAGCACCACTAATTTATTTGCTTTCGCCACTTTTACCAGAGCATGCTCCGAGAAGTTAAAGGTGCAGGAATAATTTAGGCCCAGGTCCCATACTTGGCAATTACCGGGGATGGTTTGGGTTCCAAGCTTGAATTCTCTTAGGGATATAACGCGTTTGTACCCTATGACGCTGCTATTTTCAGCGGAAAATTTCATCATCCATTCGTTTGCTCGGGAGTTGAGTGATGCTATCTTGTGATCAACACAACCGTAGGATGCCATTTTACTTAGAAACCTCGGGTGGGGCACTCTGTCGAAAGCTTTCGTCATGTGTAAAATGATTACTATAACTGATCTCCTAGTACTCAGGGCCTCGGTGATAGTGTTCAGGTGGTCAGTGATGCAAGTAGCGCAGAATTTCTTGCGAGTCACTGATGACGAACCGCAATATCCGGTAACTTTCTTGTTGATACTTTCCGATAGATGGACTCGTTTTTGTTCTCTTAATTTCACCCACCGCTGTTACCCTTAAGAATTTTCTCACTTTATTAACTTCGTGTGCTCTCTTCTGATCGCCGGTGCCAAAGTAGGGATCTCAATTCTTTGGCCGATGGCATTCGCTAGATTATTTATTACCTGAGCTCCAGCCCATCTTATGATGACTAATTAGCCACTGTGTCGCACACCACCCCAGCTGAAAGTGCAGAATGCCACAAACTAGTGTATTATTTACAGTACCTAAGGTTATCCTTGTCTTAGAGCTGGATGAACGGAGTGGTTTGGGCCATTTTAGGGGTGTATCTATCTTTGCAAAACGCTATGACCAATGGTGTCCACCTCGCATCCATTTCAATGCCAGGTGTATTTCTCCCCGTTTTCAGACACTCTCCAAGACTTTTTGGCCCATTGTTAATTAATTTATCCTTCCTTTCCTACTCACCACAACCCCTCAGCCGGAGCACTTGTCAGGCTGCCGTTTCCCCTGTCATGTTTGACTTTCTAGGCGCGGAGCGTACAGTACCCCTGATCCAAAAAAGATTTAATTTTCAGGCTTTGTTGAAGCTGGATCGTCATCAATCGCAAATGACAACTTACGGTCGGCACGTTACTAGAGGCCGTTTATTGTGATCCCTAGTGGCGACGCGCTGTGTGAATATAAATTGCCCTGACCGCACAGCCTGACCTGACTGCAATGAAAGCGTTAACGGTGGACATTTACAGAAATATCCAAATGCAAACACTGTCGTTAACTTGCCGCCACAACTTTGGATATCCTCTTTAATATCCTGCTTTAGCTATGTTCTCCTTGTGACTGCCAACAATTTGATCACCCACAGAAAAGGCCCTGGAGATCCATATCCATTTTAGCTTGAAGTTGATATGGTTTTTCATATTGCATAACACTCCTTGTCTTCATTCACGGACTTGCTAAGACCTTCTTCATACGCGTCTTTAAGCAACGGTTCACCATTACCCACGTCATTTTTCTGCTCTCTTCCACATCTCCAAACAGATTATTTCCTTAGTTGCCGAAGCCCCCGGAAGATGCACGGCCTATGGATTCATACTCCATTTTAATGCTGTTCGTTTACTGTTGTTCTTTTATTTTCTCTAAGGCCCTCAGCAAGGTTTTTCGATAACGTTTACCTCACACATGACCTAATGACCTATTTTCTCACAGATGCAGCTACGTGAAATTTATGCAAACTTGCTTAATTTTGAACAATCCGTCATATTATGACATATGCTGCTTATCTTTAATCAGAAATTGCGGCTGCGATACGCACCATCAATGTATCTGAATACATAAAAATTTCCTTAAAACGACAAACTTGCACCTAAGGGAAATAGCGTCTGCACAAAACTGATTCGATTTATTGTCTCTACTTTGAAATAGGCACTTCAAAAATTTGTGTTCGAAAAATTAAATGCCTGACCATATAAAGAAGCAAATCTCAAAATGAATTCAGAAAAGTGATATTTTAGTAATTGTTCAGGCCCTTTTCTAATCAAAGGGCTTCCGCTGAGGTTGAACTTCAGCTCCTTTGACAATATTGACTGGAAAACTGTAAGTCTGTTTTCCACTTGATCTCCGTTGGTTTGAACTTTGAACCTAGAAGATTGACATTCGGCCTGAGAAATTTTTCCCGTTTAGGTGTGCCGTTTTCTCATTTGAAGTATCAGAACGTTATATGGTTTAATTTCGTAGACAGATCCACTTCACTGACCCAGATTTGTGGCCATGGGCCTGTGTTACCTTTACTCCGGTTCTCTCAGTTAGCTCAGTTATCTGCCTCTCATCCGAATTCGCACTTGATCCAACTGGATGTTACTATCAGCGGAATTATTTGAAAAATACCAGGCTTCTAAAATCTCTCTCTTGTGTCTCACAGTTGCTTGATCCATGATCTTCATGCTTCCCAGACCGGCCCCCGTGGACGATTGTGGGGGAGAGTGAGTTGTGTCTTCCTGGGGTTAGTCTGTGCTTCTGCCTTTGAATGATCGTTTTTCTTTCAGTTTGACGGATATTACACTCGTCGCAGTACATGCACGTTAATTTGTGAATGACGTGCGTTCCCCCCCGTTCAGTCGGTCTTTTGGCTTTGTTGGAAGTGTTCTCAAAATTTTCGACAGTCTGTGAGTAGTTGTGACTCCTTGAGGTTGGAGCGGTTTGCAGTTAATTCAAGTATATTTTTGATGCATGTAGAATGCCCCTCCTGTTTGACTGTCCGTTTTCTTATTCATCCCGTGTCCGACTCTTCTTTAGAAACTCGATGTCTTTTACCATACCGGAGCGATAGGTTTAGTTTAGCTTCCTTATTTCTTCTGTGCTCTAGGTGCCGTCATCGTTTCGTGTCCAGCCAACTGCGCACACATTCCGGTGAAAATGGATAGAGACACCGCATTTTTTACTATTTGACGGTGTTCGATTCAGGCAGTTGAAATAAACCCCCGAATATGGCGACGTAGTCTTTGGCTTTTGTGATCTACGAACTAAATTATTTAAGTATCGCGCTGTATGATAATGTGTTGTAAGGATGTTTTTGACAAGCACAACGTTGGGTTATTCGACTATCAACTGCTTTGGAGAAGGATACCTGTAGTACTGGAAACAACAACCCATTATTACTTCCACTGAAAGGCTTCGTGATAAATACGGATTTTTATATTTGATTCATAGATTGAAAGTTTACCTACTACCAGGATGTTTGATCCTATCCAAAATGGCGCGCCACATCGCAGCACGTTAAAGCAACCACTGGGATCTGAGTGGCAGTAAATGAACACAACGATGTTTGCCCTCGTACGGGAAGTCAGCCAAATTATAATTTTATAATTATTTATATTACTGACTCACGTTCTATGAGTCCACGTTCAATCTTGCCGAATCACATCAAGAATACCAAGCATACCAGAACCCTAGATGTGATGACTCGGCGACCCTTTTTTGCCAAATGGATTAGGTGTGCGTGACTACGTTACATTACAGTGGGTCCAAATCTGGGATTCATCACTTAAGGAGGTGGTATAACACCTGACTATTGCTTGAATTGTTATTGCGGTTGGTCCATCTTGACATGATTGTTGTATAAGGATTCAAAGTTTAAGGTCATAATTGTCAGTTCCTAGTAGTCCGCGGTTTACCTCGGCTACTGACCACACGGTGATCACGTTCAATTCAGGCCAACTTAAAGGTGCAAAAGTGAAATAAATGGAATTATAGGTAATTATCTTCAATTACTTTCAGCCTCCTGTTATTACATTTATTCGCACACTACAAAATCGGTAGTGGAAAATGAGGCTTTGATTTTCTAAGTCAGCCTCCGTGAACAGAAAGAAATTAAAAACTACTGAAACATAAAAATTTGTCGAACTCATTTGGAAGAATCATGAAAGTTTTTCAAGTTAAATTTATTGGTGAAGTTTTAGTTGTTTACTCGGTAGCCTTTGTTTAGTCGATTATTCTTTGTATGACTGAACCTTTAAAATAAATTCTGAAATCAAAACAACTAATATTTTCTTCTCTAACGAGCAAGTGTGATGGCAACAGCAGATCATGAATTGAAGAATCTCCATTCAACGGTAACCCTGGTTTGACTGAAGGCTGGCTTTAGCAACAAGATCATTTAAGCTAGGCACGTAAATCTATCACGCTGTTTTCGTTAATATGAAACGCTTTGACGCCGCAATTTAGAGGTAAACGACTCTATCGGAAAACATCGCTCAGTTGGAGTCGAAGTTTTAAACTATAAAAGCTGCACAATATAAAAGGAACAGAATATGCCAAACCCTTGATTTCATTGTTGGGCAGTGAGAGAGGATATTCGGTGCTAACTATATTCTCAGAAGACTTATGCATCGATTTTTCTCCACAGTCCTGCACCAGATAATTCCAGACGTTCCAAACAACTTTGTTTTAATGGGGATAAGAAGTGCACGATTCTCTTAACATCCGGGAAACGGATCATGATAAATCGAAAGAGAAGGGTAAGCATGTAACGACCGCTGACGGTAAGCAAAGATAAAGATCTCGATAGTTCATATACTGGTTAATGTTATTTACGGACGTCCAACAGGTAGGATCCAATTGGAATAGCGAACTGACAGCACGCGAAAAGTTGCTTGTCCATCGTTTTCGCTTTGTAAAACAAAGCGAAGGCAATTTATTCCCTGGGTCAAATAAGATGCTGCAGTTTAGGAAGATTATTTCCCAATAGCCACCACACGAAATGCAGTCTAAATGTATGAACACTGTTATTCGACATAAAGTTATAAAACAGATGTATCTGTGGTTCAAGATTGGCCGCAATATCTTTGAGTCTTCAGCCAACGGAAAGGCAGATTTATCATGCCCTAGCCACGACGCACCGTGTTATCGAATTTAACTAAATTCACATGCATTATCTCCTTTCATGCTATCACGCTATCTGTTGTCTTATACCTAACTTATTCCATCGGATGTGAAGCCTTACACGAAGTTCAGTATCGATAAAACGGTGAATCCCCTGAAATGTTCTTTCGAAAGGCTACTGATGTCATTAGAAGGTTGCTTCTTTGGTTTGCTGAAACTACTCAGAAAGAGATTATCTTCGAAGATGCTCAGTTTGTTTACTGCCTGGGAAATGACGTACGTCACCATAATATGCACAAGGAAGAGTTGGATATATAATATGACATGCCAGATTGGCCATCGATGACTTCAGTGTGCCGAGTAAATCACTTCAACGGTTCTGTGGATTTTTGCCAGAGAAGACAAAAGTAAATCGGTAATTTATAGCACGAAAAACTTTGGTGGGCCAAAGGATTATGTTGGCCACAGTAGCCGTTATTTATTTCCGTAGTTGGGTCTCGTGAAGTAAGGCCGTGGACTTCCACCAACACACACCGGATCCGTAGACCTATCTCACTCACGGCATGACCACGAAGTCCATTCCATTCGGCCTTCTTTCCGGCTAATTCGGCTTTGAAATCCTCGGTCCAGTGAGATGCAAGAACTCCTAATATTAGCACTATGTTCCAGGAGTCTGCGAGCCTAATTGCCTTGCTGAAAAAATATACGATTCAAAGAAGCAGAAAAATAAACTGATGTGTCCCAAAGGTTGCAATTAGCCAGCTCATTCGAAATGAAGCATTTATACGAAGGCAAACCAATAGGAAAAGAGAAATAATCACGTGAAAATATATCTGTGGACGAATGCGACGAAAGACGGAAGATACAGCCAAACCTGCGGCGGAATGGGAGCGCAAAGAGGGTAGTGGGCTTCAGTGAAGCAAACATTCCTTCTGCAGAACAGAACAGCAGTCCGATGGTCGCACCCAGATGTGGCCAGTGTGGCCGGCTGTTAAACGGGAGGCTTCGTTTCTTGTTTTATTGTCAGTGACCGCATAATGGTACACGTGCGAGAGTCAAATTTCCTGAATACCAGCTCTGCAAGGATCCTTGAGTTAACGGAAAACATATGAATTTGGAAAACTGCTACTCGTCCCCAAAACTCATGCACGCCAATTTTCAGTTTGCTACCCAAAAATAAAGTTTTCTGACCAACAGCTTGGCCAGTGGCCTGCTAAGACACTTAGTTATTTAGTCTGTCCCACTAGACCTACAAATGAATTGGATTAAAATGGCCGATAAATAAATTGGGAGGTTCATTTGAAAGAGTTGAAATATATAAAGGCTCTAGAAAATGGTTGTTTTTATTTTTTCTTTACTCCTCTTTGTTTCTTTTTGCAGAGATTTCCCTAGCAGTTTAAGACGCATGCGGAATGAGGTCTGGATTTAATAGCGCAGCCCATATGCGCAGCTATCCCAAAAAGGACCAGAAGTGAAATCCTTTGTATCTGCCACATATTTGGGGCTGAACGACCGTGTTTCCCTTTTAGCTGATGAACACATAACACTAAAGCATAACCCGTCAAGATTGGACGTCACACCATAGTTGGGCCCGCAGCCTAGGAGAAAACCATTATTCAAGACAGTGACAAAATTTTTGGTTTGATCATTCAAGTCCCGTAGACATACAACAGAAAGAAATGGGTCAGACGCTCCTTTTCTTGGGTAGACACTGAAACAAAATGTACAGTTCGAACAATTGGCCCAGCTTTTCAGTGATACAGAGGGAAGGCTAACACTTAATACGGTCGCATATTCATGGGTGAACCAAAAACACAAGTCAGAAATCAAGTATCCCCTATCGTCTATATATTTATGTAGGGCGGCCTTGATTTACAGAGGAAACAAAAGATCACGGAGTGAGGTTTTGTGAATCTTTCAGCGGTCATATAAAAACTGTCAACCGCGCAACGTTTAGGATAAAGTCGGCTTCAGAATGTCTTGGAAAGCGTATGCTTACATTGGAATATAATAAAAGATCTGTGAAATCAGAAACGCTAGATTGGTCATGGTCTATAATATACGCCAATGAGACTGCACAACAATGGGCAACTTTTGACACAAATGCTGACTGACTTGGTAAGTTAAGGGCGATGTTTAAGCAAAGTGAAGGAAAATATGGTTGGATCCTTTAAATGGGCGATTATTTGGCAAGGAGGCCGAAGTTACATGAGAATTCGGATCCGGAATGTTTAAAATTAAGTTTACTTTCAGTGAGACTGTCGGCAACCCCATTTTTGAGGAAAATACTGTTGTTCAGCAGTACGACCTTTGCTTCTGAACTGCTTCTCGGTGGGTAAGACAACAAGCGAGATGGGCAGTATGAACCAAGAATGCAGGCAGCCAAACCTGCGCGTGACTTGAAAACGATAACCAAGGCGTTTAATAACAAGTATCGGAGGAATACACGCACCCTGATCAGACAAAAAATGCGACCGGTTATTTTTAATTAATAAAGTTCAGAAGTTTACTACCATCAGCATGTTACTTTTCATCAAAATTTAAGGTATTCAACGGAAAACCCGTCCTTAATAACGGGAATATCAAGTGTTTTAATTTTTATTAGACATGACGCGTGGTGGATCGGTTTTGATTTACCTGAAATACTTGTCGATCTAAACAGATACGACACTTGCAGATCACACGGCGATTTATCTGAATTACAACTGCAATTAAAGTGAAGCCTCCATATCACACAGCACTGGCCTCATTGCGCAGGAAATTCTTTTCATAAACTTCTGACCTCTGAGATAGTCGTTTAGTTTGTAAATGGTTCATTACCATTTTAGGTGAAATTGCCAGTATAAATACCCAGTTGCTGTTGTTCCTCTCCACTGATAGGATTGCTGAGATCTATACCTGGATCCAGCTAAGAAAGTAATCAAAAACCTCTGGAACAATGTTATCCCGGCAAGCCTTTCTTTGTAAAATCTATCCTCGTTGAGTTTCCTTTTCCTGCTTTTTTGCTTAATAAAGATCTTCACTATTTTCTCATTCTTCAACATGGATTTTGAATTGGATGTGACAGTTTTATACGCAAATTTCCAAACATTAGAGTACAATACGATGTATACGTCACGTGAGCTCATGCGTGGTCAAAAACACCCCCCACCTAGTAATATTGCTGGTGACCGGACGTACTGTGTAAGGGTGCATTGTGTCTACCGACTTACGCGAATAAAAGAATAGGCACCACTGGCATGCTGCTTCATGGCTAGCCGTCAGTAGCATTAACCATATTTAATTGTTCAAGTACAACAAATCAAGTATGCAACATTTTGTACTGGCTTCCTCCTGCTCCTACCCACAAGTCTTTCACAAGAAACATACAAGACGGATTCACGAATGGACAGCATTTTTATTGGCATCTGATATGAACTGACATTCACAATGCATCTTGACTTTCGAAAACAGATGGGGACCGTCAATTTTCATGGACTTCTATTCTGCTTTGCGAAATTTAGCGACAGACCGGTGCTCCTGGCAGCTGCCCTTCAAACGCGCCCACCAGCTTTTGCCTATTTTACAACTCCAGCCCTATCATCGGACCTAACTGGGATTCATAAAGTCGAAGTTGTCCAAAACAAACCTCATGGATTAGTTGTACGATCACACAATTTTTATCCCTGCGCAATCGACAGCCTCTTTGCTCAACGGAATGTGCTTTCGAATTCCGCACGTTCTAAAATAACAATTTCCTTTCAGTATACCGCCCAGAAAACTATGCACTCCACGATAAACTGCCTCCAAATTTGCCGTTCCCAGGATCTTTGCGTTTTCCCTTGACATGCGTTATGCTTTCTACCAAATCTAATTCATGTTTGTACCCAACATTCAGAAAACTTATCACTTTAAGGTACTTTCCGGTGACTTTATCGATCCATTTTGGTTTGCTGCGTGTATATGTCGGTCTTCAAGATGCGCTGGAATGAAACCGAGCGATACAGATGAGGAGTCCTCGTTGGACTCAAATACCCTGCATGGAAATTATTTTATTGCTTGTGCTGTTACCAAGCATATGACCTGACGTACGTATTATTAGCTATTGTAAAGCCATCAACGTTTGCACGTGAGTGCCTGTTAAATGCAGCTTGAATCAGAGCTTGCTATGAGAGGTTGAATGTTCTGGAGCGACTGACTGCCTCAGTAAAAAGAAACGCTTCCTAATTAACTCCGAATATTCCTCTAAAAATATACTATTTGCTGCCCTTTTACGTTAAGAAAAGGATCAACCAAGATATTCCCCGCGAAACAAGTAACAGTAGACCATTCGTGTTGTTTATGTTAGTGTTGAGATCACGGGCTGATAAGGTTTATGCAAATTTTGTCGTCTGCGAGCATAACAGACAATAGTTCCAAATTTTCATGTCTGCGTGTCGCCAACTATCGCCGAAGAGATATGTAAAAACTGTTGGGTCGCTTTCTCGCAGTAATTTATCCGGTGATGCAAATCAGGTGATAGATCTTAATAACTGAAGTTAATTGAATTTAAGGGGAGTCAAAATGGGACTTGATATCGTTAGACAGACGGATCAGAACGGACTCATGTTCCTCTGGATCTCGTTTGTATTTAAGAATACTTTTTTCAAGGCTGTTCAGTTTGCTTAACAATATTGGGATTGTGCCAAAAAGGGTTGGGGTGATTAGATCAAGGCGACGATCTAAACGTTGCGTGAAACTGGTCGGCGGCCAATTGGAAATTCACTGATAGGAAGGAGCCGTCCCAATTTTGCTTTCGGATTGTGGAGAGGAAGGGTCCCAGGCAGCTCTTAGGTAGGCTTTGCTGGAACCTGGGAAGGAGGTAGCTGGTGGGGAAGCCAGGCATTTGCAGTTAGTTTGCCGATGCGCACATCCGATTAGTTAGCTGTCTACAAACGTGCGCTCCTGGTTTAGACCAGTTATGAAGGTAGAGTCAAGAAAAGTGCTAGTCCGTTTGCGTGCCGCAACAGGTTGTGCCCACTGAACCATCTGTGTACTGGAACGAAACGCGAGACGGTATTTGTGGAATAATAAAACCGAAAATATTTCAAGTGCGCTGAGGGCACTCGCCACCAGCTTGGGCCGAGACGGAGAAACAGTGGTGTTAAATGCATCAGTCAGTGGTAACAACTCCGATCACTGTATGCTTGGGGAGCGATGACCATGACACATCAGAAAGTCCTGAAGTCCGGTGACCACAGTGATTCAGATAGAAGCAGTCACTGTACCATGGGGCCTGGAAAGAGTTTCTTATATGTAAGAAACAGCGCACTCCTGCTTATATATCAGGACTTTCCTATAAGTATTGTTATTGTTATACCGATCAAACACGCCTTCGCAATTGTAACAAAATCTTGCGATGCACGTGCAACAACTGGTTCAGGGCATGCATCTTATTAAGCGTTATTTGAGTGTTAGGGTGTCAATAAACGGAATGAGTACCATCGGCATTGTACGATCTAAACAGGGCTGGTGGGCGATAGTAGGACTAACAAGAAATATAGGTTGGTGGGTTTATTTCCATTTTGTTTTATCCACAGTGAAGGGCAGGTTAAAACGTTTTTTGAAGAGCCAGCGAGCACCATGAGCTTTTCCGAGTGGGTAGGTTTTCTTTTGTTGGTGGGTACGGCAGAACTGGAGTAAGTACCAGGCGAATCTGTAGATGATGCAGTGGTGAAACGCCTAACTGCTGATTGAATGCAAGAGTGGAGATTTTTTGGAAACGTAGGACAGTGGAGGTGGTCAGTCGAGAAAATTGGTTCTTGTTCTGAAGACCCAATGATTCATGCTAACATTTGGGAGTATGGATTTAGTACCAGTTTAACATAAATCACTGTACGTTTTCGGGTCGTAAGCCAAGTCGTGTTTATTGCGATCGACAAAACCCATCAGAGGGAGTAGTGGAGCGAATGAAAGTTCTTTGTGGTTCTTCGGTGTTGCTGACACTAAGAGATGCAAGTACAAGCGGGTTATAGGGATATGATCAACTTAGGGAATTAAAATACAGCATTATAAATAACGCGTATTTTGGGCGATAGTGTAGTTTTAAAGGGCAATGCGTTGTTCGCAGCTTGCAAAGTGGGAAACGGAATGCCCATGGCTGGGAACAGGTAAAGGAGGCTCAGCTAATTCTCTCTGGAGAAGCCGTTCGTCTGTCTAAATTTTGCTGCTAACACAAGGGATGGTGAGGACCAGTAATTGTTTCCCCGGAAATGACAAACGATTTTGCGATTAACAATAGCAATACTACTAATAATATATTTCTGACTTGCGAGGGGCATGCTCAAGGCAACATCAAATTTTTACATGGAGGATGCAGAGGAAACGTGAATAATGGAAATCATGATGTACATGAGGATATGTGCTACGTTAGCAACATGCACTGGAGAAATATGCGAGACCAAATTCAAAATTGCAAAGGCTGTTTTGCAAGATTGTATGTGGTTTGCTGGAACTGTTCGTGAGTAACGCAGTGCAAGTCATTTCATGTTTAAGTGCACTAAATGTGCGTGTCGCTGGCGCATTACTTGACAAAAGTTCCATGGCGGATGTCGAGGTAGGACCGGGGGAGCAAACGGCAAAAGCGTTACGTGATGGACAGAACCATTAAGCGGAGGAGGCGCAGATCAGTGGGAATATGATTACTGGATGAAAATTACCCAAAACAAAGAGAAATGTTGCGTAAAACGGACAAAGAATTCCCATTTAACAGGAATAAAGGGCCTATGAAATGCTGAAGAAAGCGAAGGAGCACTATCAACTCTGTAGAACTATCTGGAGAACAGCAATTTGTAAGATGTTTGGCAGGGAGAGAAAATGGAACTCTCAGGACTGCCGCTTTTATCCCTATGCTGCTGGGGGCAAACGGGACTAATCGGTGCAATACAGGAACCATTTGTTTAAAAAGCAAAAGGGCTTTAAATGCACCGGTCATAGTTATCCTCTAAGTTCTCACTTTTTTGTTCCCGGTTTTGGTCTTACGTGTGGGGAATTTGAAGGGGCGCACAAGGCATCCCAGCAGCAATAGCAACTGTATTTTCGATCAAACTCGAAGATCCATCTGATTTGGAGAATGCAAAGGGATCAGCGACGCGGTTTGAATTGAACGGGCCAGTAATCGAGCACCAGGTCTGGCTAGCAGCGTACTGGCAGGAGCTAGAAGCTGGTAGGTTTGGATTTGCCCTCACGGGGGCAGAACTGGTAACAGCGCGTATAGCCTTGGTGCGGGATTTGAAACATAAGGAAGAGAAGCAGTCTGGCTTGGGTGCCGGCTTGGAGATTTAGCGATTGTTGGACAGTGGGGAAGTAAAAACATCGTCCGACCTATGGTTGGCTAATAACAAAGAACCTATGTGGTGGGGTGACCAGAGTAGTACTTGGATCAGGTTGCCATTATGACGCAAAGTAATCCAGCTGCAAACGGTTGGTAACTACTCCGGAGCAATACTGTGAATGTTTTGGACAGCTGTCGTGGTCAGCATGCTCTGCGCTGCTGAACTAATACAGAGGATGGAATTGCAAATAAAATATTATGGGGGCTGATGTGGTGAGAATAGAAGTAAACTTTGGATTGCGGCATTCTAGTCTATTTCAGTTGATTTATTGAATAATAATGGCGTATTTCTCAAAAACGTGGAACGTCTAGACAGTGAGAAAATGGAGTAAGCGGCAGTCTGGAAAGTGTTTCAGTTTAGCGGTTATCACGAGTGGCAAACAGAATATAAATAAATAAATAAAGCTTCGAGAAGTGTGGGAGCAAAGGGGAAAGCGGAGGAGACATATTTGCAAGTCTACCAGTTGCGAAGCGTTGGGCAAAGTGGTGTGCCAAGGTCAGATACCCTTAAAATGGTTAAGACTATTCCATTTACCTAGCGATCAGCGAGGGTTGATTTTCGGTGTTGCCCATATCAAGATAGTATATTCCGTTCCCTTGTGCCCTCAAATGGAGTTTTATGGAAAGTAGAGGCTAGTTGGAAATAGGGTGATGTGATGTACACTTAGAAATTGATGGCTGACTCGAAAGCACGCTCTTCGGAGATATGGGTGTTGATCAGTTGAAGGACTTTGGTGACACGAGGGTAAGCTTTTGGGGCAAACTTAAAATTGTAATGGTTCTGTATGCACCGAATGCTAAGAGGGAGTTTTTTCCAAATCACGGCATAAATAACAAGAAATGTGAGCATAAAGAGGGTTTGCCGATTTCTGTTTGGATGGTTGGAGACCTGTGACGGAGAGGGTAGGGGCTGGCAGAAGAGGATATAGGTGGGTCGATGGAGAAGGAACGCCTAGTCGCCAGGTTATGCAGAAAAGCCAGGTCAATTTTCAGTCGCCGCAGCCGATGTGGCTCAATTTCGAGGGCTGAAAAGCGGTCCTTATAATTGAGAGTCGTTGACCAACCTATGACCTGCTTAGTGAAGCATCTCTGAATACGTTTAATGTAAATCCTATCCGATCGTGACGTGCTTGAGTATTTCAAATTGCCATACTCAAGGTGCGCTCAAACGTGTTTCTTTTTTGCTGAGATTGCTGTCGGATAGCTTCATTGGGTGAAAAATCTGACTTACATTTCTGCTAGCTTTAGCCGATTGAATGACCACGTGCCCTGAGAAATTTAGAGAGGCTGAGTAGTTGGGACCAAGGTCACGAACTGAATCTTTAGGTAGTGTACACCAACATGTGAGTATTTCGCTCTTATCGGCAGAGAGGTATACCAGTCTTCCACAGCAGACGAATCGGCACAAGTTTCCCTAACCGCAGTACTAACTTCATTTGGCTTAAGAGGGTAAACTATTTTTATGTCATCTTCAAACAAGAAAGGGAAATCGTGAGATATTGAATTTAGTACATGAATAGTATACATAAGGAATGGCGGGGTACCAAGTACGCTGCCCCGCACGACGCCACTAGCAACAGCTCCAGGATTATAGATAATGCCGTCGATGGAGGCCACCTGTGATCTTTGAGTTCAGTAAGACGACAGCCAGGATAAAAGAGGATCGGCGATACCGGAGCTTACTTTGGATAGAAGGTGCGGGTGAGGGATACACTCAAAGGCCTTAGACATATCGAGGTAGGTGGCGGCAAAAGCCATACCCCGGTTTGGTAGGTTTGTTAGGAGGTTGACGGAGTCGACAGGCTGATCAAGAACAAAATTGGAGAAATCCGTGATGTTTGGGGCTAGGGAGATTGAAGGCTATGACGAAGTCCACGACGGATCATTTTACCACCCTTTTCATAACCTCGAGGATAAAAGACATGTGGTTAATGGCACGGTGTTGGATGGAACATGCAAAACCCCTTCTTATGGCTAGGGATTATTACGGAATGCTTCCAGTTAACCGTGACTAAACAGGGTTAATTTAAAGAGCAAAGAGTTTGCGCAGTAGCAAGGGTAGGTCAGGGCCGCAGCGAAGAATAGCTGTTGGAGGGATTCAATCAAGGCCTTGGTGAGACCCTGGTTTGCAAGTGGATAAATGTCGTGCAATGGTCTTAACTTCAAAAGACCCAATAATAATAATGTATATTTCTCGATTTGTGAAAGGCATGCGCAAGGCAAGATCAGGTTTTTGCATAGATGATGCAAAGGAAATACGAACAATATAAATCGAAAGGGAAGGGGGTGAGTGCGACTATGATGTAACTTGAAAGGTTTGTTTGTTTTTGAATATTTCTCGACATACGACAGACATGCGCAAGGCGAGATCAAAATTTGTCCAAGAAGGCACAGTGCAGACACGGAAAACGGAAACCAAACATTCAATGCAATGTGATTTCGCTCACAAGGTCATTGCAGGCAATGTGATTTTCCGAACACGGGGTTGTAAATCAAAGCTAGATAATACTTTGCGAAGATTTTTCTGTGGCTGATTGCCAGCACCGTAATGCGAGTAATACTATGTTCGAATGCAGCAAAGGTGCGTATCGCGAGCGCAAAATATGGCCGGAGGGCAATAGCTGTCGCTGCCTGTTGGCCGGAATACTCGATAATCAAGAGAGTTACATGGTGGAGATGGGTATCAATATTGATGTGGTAGTGGAATGGAGACGAGCGAAAACCAGACTGGATGTCAAAAAGTCAGTATAAAACTCGAAAATTCTGAAAGCACAGTCCGTTAAGCAAGGAAGCGGCGACAACCAATGAGAATTATGCGATCGTAATACTAACACATGAGTTTTGTTCCAAGCAGTGTTGATTTCATAAATTTCAGCTTGGTCTGAAGATGAAGGCGGCATTAGAAAAGAAGAAGGAGAACCGGAGTCGAACGAGGCGACGTCTCACGGACTCGTGTGAACAGCTGGTACCAGGATCATCGGTCTATTGCTCAATTCCGCGGGCCAGAATGAAGGCTGATGAAACATGCGGTCCTCAGCTGTTTTCGGATGTCAATATGCATTGTGAACGTCAGTTCATATCAGATGCCTACAAAAATGCTGTCCATTCGTGAGTCCGTTTTGTATGGAGTTGGCAGAAGAAGTTTTGGAAGAAGCAAGAGGAAGCCAGTACAAAATGGTGCACTCGAACGTAGGAGCTAGAGTGCTGTTTACCACAACGGTGCTAGTGGGTGGGGCTGACCGAGTGCTGGCTACCCAACCTGGAATACACCGCTTGAGGGTGAACGCAGGAGGTGTAATTCGGCAACCTAGTTGCACCCGCACACCGCACACACCGAGCTGCCAGCCCGATGTGCGCCGGCCAAGGCGGAGGATATGACCGCGCTCCGCACTATTGTGGTAACGCCGACGTACTCGTCGTGTGGTGAAAGAAATTAGAGCATGGTATGGTAAGGGATACATCGTTTTTCCACGATCAGATAATCGCCAGAGCATCGGGGAATTGTTTCTATCTAAACAGGACTATAAGGATTGGGTGATAGAAAAAAGACTGACGGCAGTCTGGCTCAGCTGCTAGCTGCAGACTAAGAAGCGACCAATCTTGCAAGCAGCTCAGAGAAGGAAGTTACTGGGGCGCATATTGCAATTCAAAATATATGGTCGGTAACTGAGGCATCCGGGTTTTCGTTTTTATATACATTTATATATCTAAAAAGCTGGCCTGGCAAGTCTAATGCATGGATCGTCTGCGCTAGGAGTAAACAGAACGAACCGGTATTTGGTAAGATCGTTTACATTACGAGTAAGGAGAATGAACTCGTATTTAATAGGACGGACAGGGAGTAACTGCTGCTGATATAAATAATGATCGAACTACAAAGATGGATGCACTAGGGAGTAACTAAATTCCACTTGGAAATCAAGGATTGCACTTCACTCTGGGAGGCCATGCCTTTCGAACCAAGAAATGGTCGTGGCCGGTGGGTATGGTAGACGTTAACGGCCACTATGGGGAGAGAAGATACCACATAGGACTCTATATTCGTGGCTACAGTTTGAGGTCTCAATTGGCCAAAATTGGCAGATATCGATGAGGCATGAGAAAGAAAGAATCCAAGACGTTTGCCTTATTTCGTCTGGAGGGTATCGTTTGGGTTCGCCAGAAACAAGGTGACTTCTACGGGCCAGTCATGTGCATGAAGAGAAAAGTTATTGAAAAGCAAGTATGAGGGTGATAGTGAATGTTTTTTAGAAGACGGTTGCAGGTTATGGTTGCCACACCGAGTTGGCGACGGTGTTGGAATTAGTAAGGTGAGTGGGTGGGAGAGGGATATGGGTGAGCCACCCTATACGCAGTTATAACGATAAGGTTTATGGATATGAAGTCTATTGAGCGATAGGTAGAGATTTTGCAGGCAGAGGAACGTTGAGATGCATCCGACGTGGAATTGCACGTAACCAAGCAGCACGCGCTGGTGTCGGAGCTCTGTTTGAAGTGGAAGAGACTAGGTTAATTCCTAATGAAATGAATAGGGCGGTTTACTTTCCTTTCCGCGATGAACGAAAAGGAGATATCAATGCGTATTTCAGAAACCCAATCCAGTTTCATATACTCGATCCTGAAGTGAGCATGCGTGGCACAGAATAATGGAAAAGGGTACAGTAACTAATTTACGTACTTCGTTTTTAAATGCAACAGATAATGGTGACAAAATGCGCAGCTGTTGGGAGAATTTGTTTCATAATGTCCAATATTTATCAAAAAAGAAGTTCGTTCTGACGGAAGTCTTTAGTACACGGAGAGTTACAACAGAATCCGCATTTCGGAGGGAGTACGGGAGTGGGTTCCTAACACGAGGTGCAGAGACGCATCTGTCCCCTGTGATAATATTGTTAAAGAGTACTAGGTCCAATCTTATGCGTCAGAGCCACAAGGGACCTAATTTCAGCGACCTACAGCGTTCCATGTAATTTAGGCTTGCAGAGAAGCCCATCAACTGCTTGGTAAATGCATGCTGGACGATTGTAATTGCTACTCTATTGGTCTGACATGGATCCTAAAAAGAGGTAGTTCGCTTTCGTTCAACTTCAGAGTTTGGCGTAACAGCACCACTAATTTATTTGCTTTCGCCACTTTTACCAGAGCATGCTCCGAGAAGTTAAAGGTGCAGGAATAATTTAGGCCCAGGTCCCATACTTGGCAATTACCGGGGATGGTTTGGGTTCCAAGCTTGAATTCTCTTAGGGATATAACGCGTTTGTACCCTATGACGCTGCTATTTTCAGCGGAAAATTTCATCATCCATTCGTTTGCTCGGGAGTTGAGTGATGCTATCTTGTGATCAACACAACCGTAGGATGCCATTTTACTTAGAATCCTCGGGTGGGGCACTCTGTCGAAAGCTTTCGTCATGTGTAAAAAGATTACTATAACTGATCTCCTAGTACTCAGGGCCTCGTTGATAGTGTTCAGGTGGTCAGTGATGCAAGTAGCACAGGATTTCTTACGAAGGAATCCATGCTGCCAATGGTTTATAAGTTTATAGGGGTGTGGATTATCGGGCGATAGTTTTCAGGGTCATAGAGGGTGCTTTTTTGTGAGCGGGTATAATCACAGTGGTTTTTACTGCGACGGGAAGGTGCGGGACTGAATGGATGAGTTGAAGATGCTTGCCAATCAAATTGGGATATAGCTCTCGCTTAATGCGAACTCAGCCTGAGGCAATGAATCAGGTCCAGAGTGGTAGCCAATTTTGTTTTTTACCAACATCTGGCCTAGGTCCCTGGAAAGAAATAAAACTGTAGAGTACGACCCTGTAGTTATGCGTGATTGGCATAGTGTAGCGGGATTATCGTTCACCAGAGCAGATGTAAAGAATTCACCAAAAGATTCTGCAATCTGCTGTGGGTTGTTTACATATCTGTTGTTTTAAATGATATACTGGACTTTAGTAGCTGAAGGCCCAGAATTAGAACTGCGTTTAGGCAGTTTTGCCAGTGCTGTTTGGGTTTGGCTGGTTCAGAGCTTGGAGCTCCTGCTCTTTGCTTCTGTAGTCAAGTAATATTTCAAGGGCTTTAGTGAATCGACCTATTTGCAGGAACAATGAAACATCTCTGGTCTTGGAAAAGGCCCGCTGCTGTTTAGCGAGCTTACATTTTATTCGGTCAAAATAAGTACTTTTGGGCGACATGCTTAGCGTGTGAGACGGAGTAATGGCTTCAAGGCACTTGTGCCGGTTGGAGCAATAATAATAATAATGCTGTTTAAAGCAACACATCACATTTGGCGATTTTCCATGCAATTAGTGAGGGGATCAATGAAAACTTGATCATGTTAAAAAATACACGGCCAGGGTTCTCTTATCTGGAACCTGAACACCAAACAGCCCTCCTGGATAGATGAAAAAGGGGGTGAAGTGGATGGAGATGCTTGCGGTGTGCATAAACGCCGCAACCATAGGGGACAACTGGACAGAGCCAAAGGTGATAGCCGGTAAACCGAAGTTATACCCATCAGAAAAAACGGCTAAAATTTGAGGAGAGGAATGACGAGGCAATCCTGTAGGGCTTTAACATTTTCGGAGGAGACAAGGAGGATTGTAGAATCCGAGGGAGTGCCGGTGCTAACAGCAGAACAGTACGACTGAACTCCCCAAGCATACAAAAAACAGAAGTTACAGTGACCATTGAAGGGCCGAACGTCTCCAAAGCCTGCGTCTGCTGGATCCCAGGAGCTGAACCAAGTAAAGACGGTGGACTGCTGGAATACCTAATGGCTATTGCAGACTAAGAGCGAAAGCTGCTTACCATGATAGATTTCAGAGCACCAGAAATTAACTGAGGTATCTATGGAAAACTTTGTTTCTTGGATCGTTTATCCTTCATTCAGCGCCTCACCCAAGCAACTTAAAAGAGGACTGGCCAGCAGCCATTGTTTCTTGGTCTTGCAATAGCAACGGCATCAGGTGACAGATTCTTGGGATTTAAAACGATCAGTAGAATAGAGGGGTTATATTGTGATGCAACTCCAGCTAAAGATGTGGGGACTAGTTGAACCCCAAAGATATACCAGGAACCGGTCGAGGTCAGACGTGCAAAGATTAAGGGCTTTGGGGATGCATGTAGAATGGGTGGCGAAAAAAGGAGAGGAATAAGCAGTGGGAATGGATGAAGAATCAGTTAACGGAAGCAGTAGCACTGTTAGCAATACTTACAAAACCGCCTACCATCACGGTGGACCAACCGGATTCGCAAATTTGTAAAGCAATGGCAGCGAACTTTTATGAGATACAAGTGTAAGAATGGATATCGCGCTGGGTTAGGGTACAGGCTGGCTGGAAGGAAATTGCCGCGCATACAGCAGGAGTTTAGTAACAAGTAATAATAATAATAGTACTGTGTATTTCTCGATTTGCGAGAGGCATGCGCGAGGCAAGATCAAATTTTTACTAGGCTGATGTACAGGAAATGTAGATGATAGAAGTCGAATGGGGTAAGATGGCGGGAGCAATATTGAGTTATTGCATAAGCTCACTCGAATGTGAAATGAGATACCACAAAGCAATGGGGAAATTACAAGTATGCCAGTGAAAAGCAAAAAAGTAGAAAACTCAATTTTCGAGACCGAAAAAGAGTTTCCTGGAACTTTTTGCAAGCAGCGGACACCGAGCCTTTTCGTGCACTAGATGTGCTCATTTCTGGCGCATAACATGAACGGAGCCCAACGGCGGATGTCGATATATGGCCGGAGACACCAAACGTCGGAACCCTTACGTAATGGAAGGAAACGTGAAGCTGAAGAGATGACAAGCAATGGTACTGCGGTAATTTGACGGAAGTGGTGAAAACCAGGCGGAGTCTCAAGCAAATTGGATGAGACACGCAGTTGACAACAAATGGCAAAAAAGGCTGAGAGGGGAGGAAGATTGTCTCAAGTATCTGGAGGAAATTTGTGAAGCTTCGGATAAGGAACTCCAAGGATATTGATAATATCGACATACGGATGGTGGCAAGCTGTACCGAAAGGTGCGTCAGATAAGGGAGGTTATGTGTATGAACACGCCTTAGATACAATAGCCAAGAATGTCCTCTATGCTGTCATTTACGTTGTCACGTCTTTTGGTCTTAGTCAGCAGTACGGGTGGAAAATATGAGGCGCGCAAGCCGTTCTGGAGACAGCAGCAATTGCGGTTTCGCTGGATCGCAAAAAAGCGAGTTGAGATATCCAGTGCGATAATCAGCGTAGTTACCGTTGACCGGGCCAGAACTCCAGCGCCAGTTCTAGGTAACAGCTTCCTAACAAGAATGAGAGGGTAGCAGATTTGGAATCGCCATTACGAGGACGAAAGCGTTAGCAGCGCATTTGCAGGGGATGAGAGATTTGAAACGCAAGAGATAAGTAGTCTGGCTTGGGTACCATCTCAAGATTATGATGATTATTGGATCGCGCCAATATACCTGCAACATAGTGCATCTATTTCGTAGAATGTGGGAACTAGAATGAGCTACGGTAGCAGTTTTAGGCGTTGTTGAATGTTAGAGGCTACCAAGAACAACCTATTCAGCTCCGCCAAGCCAGTAAAGAAGATAAGATGGCATAAAGAGCGAGAAATACACAGGCTGGTATTTAAAATCACAGGAGTGATCAGAGCATGGATCCTACAATAAGTACGCTGACATTTTCGTCCACCCACATTGGGAGAATTTCGAGAGTTGGTTGCTGAAGCCACTGGTAAAGAGGGCACATCACTACAAGGGATGTCACAAAGTGCATTAGCGGCGACGTGTAATAAATTGAGGAAGTTAGAGTTGAAGCCGAATCCCTGACGGTGATCTTAGCAAAGATTCGGTCAAGAACTTAAATCCTATCCCATGTTCGTAAGCCTCGTTCAGTCCAATGTTAGCTCGTGTCAGATTAATTAAGAACCAGACATCCAGTAACTTTGCCAGCTGGGCTTTGAACTGGGTTAAATTTGGGCAAGACCGCAGGGAACTAGGGAGTTTGTTTTACAGTTTCGAGTGAGCAACTGTGAAGAATTCTGCCCAGATCGATGGTCGAGTCAGGGATATTCTTAACGAGTAGCATCTACTACGAAGTGGATATGGGGGACTATCGGCGTCGCGCGTGACGTTTGTAGTAGAGTGGACATTTTTACGGCAAAGATTAAAGAGAAATGCAAGGTTTAATTTAACTCGACGAAGCCATAATTGTTTAAGTGCGATCAGCTCACATCTGGCCCGGTAGTTTAGGCTTGATGAAGAACCTAGGAGATTTATGGTGAACGCCCGCTGCGCGTTCTCCATTGCAAATTGATGGACTTTACGCATATGCATGATGATAATCCCACGGTACTCAAAGTGAGGCCTAGCATGGGAATGTGAAGTGATAATTCTGCATCTTGTGTACGGAATGCCCGCAAGATCATTGTTGCCACTTTTATCGACGGCGGTCTGATGGTGAGCCTGCTCGTGGAAGTTAAAGGAGCAGCAGTATTGTTACCCTAAGTCCTTAACTGTGTGCGTTACAAGAATCGGCATGCCGTTAATAGAGAGGGCGCCCAGAGGAACATGGCATTTATATGTTATCAGAGAGCTTTTGTCAGCAGAGAACTTCATAAGCCACTTGGAACACCAGTTATCAAGAAACGCTGGGTCTTCGTTGATAAATGCAAGAGTAGAGCTGAATGAAGCAACCTCAAAAGAAAACACTATTTTAGTGTCATCGGCAAACAGGAATGGTGTGCCGTGACAAATAACTTTAAAGATATCATCAATATATAACAGAAAATGGAGAGGACCTAGAAAGCTCCCCTGAAGTACCCCACTGGTAACAGCACAGGGCTGGGATAAACAACCGTTAATATTGAGTACCTGAAAGCGATCAGAAAGGTAGGATGATAGCCAGGATAAGAGGGGATTTCTTGTTCCATAAGTCCTAATTTTGGCCAGAAGTCGGTAGTGGGGAACGCGGTCAAGCGCTTTTGACATGTCTAGAAAGGTTATGAGCATCGACCGGTGAGAACCAGCACTTTGGGTAACCGAGATTAAGAATTCAAACTGACAGGTGAGGTAGAATCGGCCCCTGAGGAGGCCGTGTTTGGAGGGGTTGATAAGGTTGTGAGCAGTGAGGAATTTAACCAGTTGTTCTTTAACAATCTTTTCCATGAGCCTGGATAGAACTGGAGTGTGGTTATTGGGGCGAAAGTTTTCAGGTTCATGCATGGAACCATTTTTGTGATGTGAAACAATAATTGATGTTTTCCATTGTGACGGAAAAGTAGCGCCGGACATGGAGAGCGAGAAGAGATTTAAAAGTAGCAGTGGAAGATCTGGACTAGCGGTGCGAGATAGGACTGGTGGGATGCCATCATAGCCAGGCCGGTGGGATGGCCTGGCATATTTCATCACATTGGTGATGCCTGCAACGTCGAAGGAGATGGAAGATAATCCAACCGAAGTTAACATTGGGTGGATTTCGTAGTGTGTCCGATTGTCAATAATGAGAGTAGAAGAGAAATATGTATTCAATGCCTCTGTGATGTCAACATGGGACTCGGTGCGTAAGTTCGGACTAGTTGAGGATTTGGGTTGCGAGCGAGCTTTGAAAATGTGTGAAGTCTTCCGAACTGGGTTGTGCGACCCAAGAGCTAGTATTTCCTGTCTTTTTAACCTCAGTTCGGACTCCATATGACATTCTTGTTGCAAGCGGTTGGCTTGTACTAAGAGCGTGAAGTCTCCCGTTTAGTTGAAGATTTTTGAGTCTTCAAAAGTTTCGTCTGGAGCCGACAAACGCTACTAGGCCTCTTGGGTTTATGTCGAGTGGTCGGAGTGGACAGACGATTAATAGTAAAAAAGTTTTGCGTAAAGGTCGTCTGCCGCTCTGTGCCGATCAGACGATAAAAGGAAGCTGGATCAATCAAGGGTTCGCACAGCGGCAGGAATTTTGTCCCAGCGAGTCGACATATAGGAAAAGACAGCATGGTGGGTACACATAGGTGGGGATGGTTCGTTAAGGAGAGGGGAGCTGCACTTGACCATCTTGTGGTCACTCCCAGGGAAAGGTTTTAGCACTGAAACCTTAAAATTAGGAGTGCTATGCACAAAAACTAGGCCTAAGATATTATGGAACCTTGTGGGCGTAGTCACATGCTGAGTCCATCCTTCAGCGTGCGTTTCAGAAACAAAGTTGAGTAGGGTTGGTGGAGCGGATAAAGAGGACCAACAAATTTTAGGGGCACCGAAGTCACCTGCATTCATTTTACGGCTAGGGGGAAGGCCAGGAATATAAATGAAGGCTTGGGTTAGACGAGAAATATCAGAACTATTCGAGTTTGGTGGTCGGTAAACACATCCAATGTGGATTGGGAACTCGGTTAATTGTACCAATAACCAAATAATGTCAGGGATAGAATCAAGAAGTGGGTGATGGAGAACGGAAGCTTTGTATGGCTGCCTTACGTAGGCTAGGCAACCACCTCTACGATTCGACCTATTGGTTTGGAAGGGCGTATAACCCGCCAGTGAAAACGTCGGAGTGGAACCGTGGTCTGTTAGCCAAGTCTCTGTTACCAAAATAATATCGTAACAGTTTGTAGCAGCTAACAGTCTCAGCTCCCTTACTTTATGAGTCAGTGATCGGGAGTTCAAGAGGAGTGGGGAAAGTTCACTGGAACATTTAAGTCCACGCGATATCCAAGAGGTGGTTTCGGCGGGGGTGGAATAATCAAGGGATACATTAGAGGTTCGGATAGTGCATAGCTGTGATAAGGGAGTAAATTCAGTAGAGTTAGGTATACTGGCTGGCGAGGGACTGTCTTTGTTAATGGATTTGTGGGCTGAAGACCAAGGTGATAAAAGAAACTTGGGGGTTGCTAAGCCGATTGTTAGAGAATGCAAGTGTGGAGAATGAGGTACCAGTGGGGGTGGGACAGCGTTAGATGGCCAAACTGTTACCTTGTCACGGCGGGACTGGCAATCTAGGGGGTTAGTGGGAAGCGGATTTGGAAAATGCCGGAGAAAAAGCCGGTTAGCAGGTATGCGCATGAATTTTTTGGGGTAGGGAGTCAGGAGAGCAGTGTGTTCTAGCTGAGGCAATTGGGGTAAGCGATGGACAAGAGTGGGTTGGCAAAGGGGTCTCATGATAGGTTGAGGCTCAATGGGCAAAATACAGTTATCAAAAGTTTGCCAGGTAGCCTGGGAGGATCCAGGGGTAAATCGTGCAAAGATATGAGGATACTGGTAGTTGGGGTGAGGAGTCGGGCGTGCATTATTAGGAAAGGGGCATCGCAGCAGCGGAAATGCATCTAAATAGGGTTGACTGGTAAGTGGATGGAAGTAGGGAGGACAAGCGGCAGGCCCTAAATAAGGAGGGGCATTAGTATCATGCTGGAATGTGGCAAATGTGTTACCGAAGGATGGTGGAGGCATGAATACAGTGGGCCTATCAACTCGTGATTGTAGGCGGCGGTTGGTAGGCCTTCGTCAGTTTGTGGACCTTCCGATTTGGCGGAGCTCATGCCGGGTTGGCTTACTGAAGTTGAGTGTGCCGAGAGTGCCAGAGAGTCGATGTGTACAAACAGGTTGACCCACTGGACTAACAGGATGGCTAATGAAGTGCGGTGTTTTGTGGTTAGTTGAATAGGCCACTGGTATGCGCTTCCTGTGGAATGCAACTGATTTTGGCTGGGTGCCATTCTGTTGTTTGATAGAAGGACAGGGAAGTGCTAGAGGGCGTATCTGGGATGGGGTATATGCCAAGCGGTTGATATTAGCCTGAGACGACATAAGTGAGACAGCAGTTAACTGCGTGCTTACACCGTCAGCGCTTTTATCTTGGGGTGCCAGATTTGGTAGATTAAGTTGAGCACGTTTGTGGGTTGGTTGGAAGGGTGAAGGGGACTGAGTTTCATCTTGGTCTACCGTTGCTGGTTACGACCAAAGGAGATGATGTCGAGGGATCAGCACTTTTGCAGCAGGTATGCGCAAAGGTGGGGTGCCACTGCCATTATTAGATTTATTCTCAGACAGACTGGTAACGGATCTGCTGGGTGAAGAGATTGGACAGGAAATTGAGCGGCGTGAGTAGGGGAGAGGTCGGTTATGCAAATTGCTTGAAGGTTTAGTTTTCGATGGGATTTGTATTTTGGTCCCGGTAGTGGACACCGGGCACGGGATAGCTGGAGATGTGGGGCGATGGAGACTGTCACAGGGAGAAGGTAGGTTAGTTGAAACCTTGGCAGTAGGCCCGGGATTTGGCCCATTAGGAGGAACCTGAACTGGCAGCGCACTGATCAAAAGGGGAGCGCTCGATACAACCGAAGTCCTACCAACTTGAGAAGCTGCGGTAAACTTTGGTGACCGTAATATATCTCTCTGGAACGGAGTTTTGTCTGTAACTCTCTTGATATTTTTATAAGGCGTACAGTTAGCAATGTTCGCCTGGCTTGCTGTAAGCTCCTAAGCAGAAAGCTCATCACGAAATTGAAATGAAATTGGACAGTCATTCTTGGGGATTTTTTCCGGAGCCTAGAACACAAACAAGGGTGGCGAGTCATGCTACAAGCAATGAGGATGGTAGATTGGACCAGTGGTAGTGGGAGGCGGTCGGGTACATCAAAGACAACGGCATTCTCCGCATTCTCAATGAGTTTGTGAGCTTCCTTGGTTACGGAGTCAAAAAAGCGTCTTTTGGCAGCTAGATTGCTGGCATTATTGTCATTGAAAGGGTCGATTAAGCTGATTAATGAGGGCAATTTCAATGATAGATGCTCGGTCTGTTGTACTTTGATTTCTAGATTCCTTAGTCTTTTCGGGACATCAAGGGTTTTGGGACCAGAATCACTAAATATATCAATAAGCGGGACTGAGCATGTTTTAGTGGGAAGCAGGGGTTTTAAAGGTTTTCTTAGTTCTACGGTGCGGCGCTGAAGTCTCTGGTTCGGCTGGCGAAGGCATCGTACAAGTTGTATAAAGTCAAGTATGTACAACGCATTAGGTGAAATGAAAAGGCGAGCCTGAAGGCGTAGCACAATTAAGTCCAATCTAACGCCATCCTGAGGAAATCCGTTGGATTGATCAAAAACAAGCGGCTGATAGCATGGAGAGTGCCGAACCCTGTCTGAGTTTCGTTCAAGGGGCATTTAGGGATGGCCAAGAAGCCCCAGGACAGCCACATGGTAGACCCACAGAAATCGGATTAATTTTGGATGACGAAATCACCTCAAAGGGGGTCGTAAAATATCTTCAACTGCTGGGTACCTCGAAGGCTGCATATCCGGAACGAATATATTCGGCAGTCATAAAGCCGCGAGTGGGCATACTCGGAGAAGCACTGAGGCGGCTTGACGCATCATTAGACGAGGGCAAATTATTAGGGGACTGAATAGAGTCGGTCGCAATTTCCGTGCACAAAGGGACATGTCGGGACAAGGGCATATGGAAACTACTGACCCATCAATCTGGCCTTGGTAGAACTCAAATCGTTTGAGAGAATGTCAAGAATCGGGATGATGAGACGCCTAGAGCGCAAAAGCCGCTGACCGTCTACCAATACGGCTTCAGATGGAAACGGCCTTGCCTGCCGAGCATGATTAGCTTCCTAGATAAATTGACTAGCCATTTTGGACAGGAGGGAAGGATTCAAAGTCTGCTACTTAGACTTCCAGATTGTCCTCAAATGAGCAAACTAGAGACTTTCTTAAAACAAATTAGAACGCGTTAAACTATCGCTGGAAATATTGGAGTGCGCCATCCACTGGTTGAAGAAGAGGAACTTGCAAGTTGGAGTGCAAAGTTTTGCCAAGCAGAGGTGAACTAAATGGCGGAGTATCTCAAGGATCCTTCCTAATTTACATTACCGAATAGGCAAGTGGATCCATAAATTCCAGTTTCGAGGTTGCAAATAGTGTGTCGAGCATTGGATGTAGAATCTCTCCGGCGCTATCTGGACAAAGTCTACAAATGGTCGGTTGTGGGCGGTCTGTCGCTTAACCGAGGGGAATACCAAAGCAGGGGGAACGACGGCTCACCCACGACACGGACCCTGCAGACCGTCAGATGACACTGGAGCAGACCACAGCTGTTCAAGACCTAGAAACCACTATCAGTAATATTTGATGATGAACGATGATGATGACTATTCAGTTTTTTGGTCTACATTATGTGCTCGTCACTCATGCCTCCAGCAACACTAATTATACGTCAAAAAACCGATCAAAACGGAGGGTAAACCGAGTTGACGGTAAACGATATCCAAGAACCTCAGTAACACGGGCCTCAGCGTACGAAAGCGGTTAAAGGTTAAAAACGGCTGACATGCTACGCAATCCATTGACTGTAAGGGGAATCTGCTGATTTATCAGGGCTTTACGGCCCGTTACTTGGGCAGCAAAGGATTTCCCAGGGAACCATCCCCAACGATACATCAACAAGCCTTTGTCTTACAGTTCGCATTTGGTCGTGCGTCCTCGAAGGAAAAAGCTGAGCAATGTTGGGGACATCTCGTTTACCAAACAGCCGTAATCACGTCCGCTAATCGCCCTGTTACCCTTTACAGGGGCGTCCCCGGGAGGCGAGGAAACCTAACCGAGGTTTCGGGTATGCTTACTGAACCTCTCCACCCTCGAAAGACCTTCTGTATAGGATGCTGTTGTTGGGAAACACGGGACATGGGAAATCAGGTCGACTATGCGCACCCTCAACGACTATCCAGTGGATACTGCTATTTTATGCAAATTCAGGTTATTCTGTATCAGTAGTCATTGCATCAAGGTTTTCGGCCTAGTTAGTCATCAGTCCGCTATCAAAGTCGGTCGGAAACTCCAGGTCAACAAAAGTAGCAGCAGATTTAAGCCACCTCGGAAATTCAGCTCTACACTCTTCTCAGTCGATATCATCAGGAATCGCTGGACACGTTTCAGGGGACAACTCTTCATCCTTGTCGTTTTGTGATCTACGCATCAACTTCGTCCAACTGTAGTGTGAAGAAAGAGTTCTACTACAATCTTCAAACAGTGGTGATCCGCGTTTCTCGAAGGGGTATGCCTAACGGAGTGGGCAATTAGAACGCTCGAACAATGGGGCCTAAATGATGCAAATTCGTAGATAGTTCGATCCGGATTATTGCAGCGAAGGTAGCAAAGGACTAACCAGCTTTTCTGTTTTTAATCGGATATACATAACCAACATGCTAGATAGCATCTAACATGGTAGTCCAGTGCCAATAAAACAGACCACTGAACCTACTACGCGTTGGTTCTTTCATGGTGAATTCCGTCGGTAGAAGCGTGCAGCTGGTATCGCGTGCTGAGCCTCTGCATTAACGACTAATTTGCAGTCATTAGCCTATCGCCGGTTGGTCGCTTCTCTATCCCTTTTCCATCGATGCTTTTTTGGCTTTTGTTCTCTGTGGCTTGCTTTAGCAGTTCTTCACGCAATCTTTTCCCGCCTTTCTCGCACACTCACCTAGTCACCCATACCAAGTTGCTATTAATGCATGTCGTACTTCCTCCTGTCACTCTACGTTTCTCCTTGGACTCCGAAAGTGTGAAACTGTTATGGTCGGCAACCATTCTTGGGTTTTTGGTGCTATTAATTAGCCAAAAGAACTTGCCATTTTCTAGGTATTTCGAAACTGACAATGTTTTAAATAATGCGCAGTTGAAAATTTGTATGTGTCGGCGAAGATATGCGTGAAATCTCATTATGTGATTGGCTATTTCACCTGTCGATCAAGGCGATAGAGCACACTTGAATTCTCCCCAATAAACGCTCGGCAGTACCCTGTGTTCGTCATCTCTCTTCCACTAGTGGGCTGGGCTTGCTGTTCGCACTTCGCCGCTTACGGCCCATTCAACGGAGCAGCGGTTCTGCCGCGTTCGTTGTGCGACTACAGGCCTTAAGTCCTGAGCCCGAACTTTCGTCTCCGACCGGTGTGTTCGTGTACTACTGGACCACATGCTTTGTGCCCCTGTGCTATCGTGCGCCGCCAGTACTTGTGTCTTGTGCTTCAGTGTGTTCATAGCTCAACCAAAATCGACAAAATAACAAACTCCCCGCATTTTCTGTATTTCCACTCGCTTGCAGTTTCTCCCTTTTTTAAAAGGAACATCAACTATGCGAATGTTCCCCTGTCTCCCATTACAGTACCTTTTGTTTATAGGGTTTATCCGTTTTTCTGTTTTTAACTTGTCTCAAGCCGAATGTCCAATCATGCTTGGAAAGTCAATGGGTAAAGGACTGATGAAGTAGTCTCTTGGTCCTCCAGGTTGCGGTTAATTTGAACCAGAACCTCAGCCGGAAAATTGAGTGGAAGAATAATTGATCCAAATAAACGAGCCTCCACTCACCCACACCCCGCCGCCTTGCGGTCAGGTTTTTTGTCAAAACCAAAGTCCCGGTTTAAGAACCCCAGTCATCTTTTTGCTTAGCGGCTGGACGCCCTAGCAGTACCTGTCCATCAATCCCTGTGAGTTACACGTCTATAAACAATTCCATGCTGTATCGATTGTCGCTTAGGATAATCAGGATCGCGTTACTCATTGCATCGTTCGGAGTGGGTAGTGATAGGTGTGTTACTGTTCACAGTTACCTCTGCTGTGTCCAACCCAATCTGTTTGCCCCTTCTGCCTACCCATAGTGTCCCCACTGATAACACGCTCGATACTAGCAATGGTTCATTGCCAAGTAGTGTAGTAGGTGGTTTTCAGTCTGCTGGCTCACATTTTCTCAAGCCTCGTCAGCCTCTGAACATCGGCTACTTCAATGTGCGCGCTTTAATGCAGACTGACCAACAGGCGCGTTTGGCTCTGACAGTGGACTCACTTTTGATTGATGTTTGCTGCGTGAATGAAACACAAATTCAGGATGCGAGTAGAGTAATTCTACTGACAGTGCCAAACGTCTCGTCAAGATATTCTCTTCGCACTTCAGGAGACGAAGCAGCTCACGCGGTGGGTCAACGTGGTGTAGGAATAGTCTTGAGTGAGAAGGCTGAACCAATCCCTTTAGATTGGAATCCGGTTAAATGTCGTTTGTGCGTCGTGAGACTGCAGGGGTCAGTCGGCGTCCGAAAAGATAGTAGTGTTAGACGCAGCCTATTTGTCATCGCGGCATACGCTCTAATAGACTGCAGCACTGACACGCAAAAAAATGAGTTTCATGACAAACTCGTCAATTGTTCGGAAGAGCAAAGGCTTTGTCATTATAGTGGTATCCGATTAGTTTAATACGCAAACTGGATAACTGAGTGCATCGAAAGCCTGTTTAGGTGGGCG
>LUCM01003720.1:18736-38219 GCA_008360955.1 Fasciolopsis buskii
GACGTGGCAACGTGGGATGAGAAAATGTACAGCAAAGTTAGTTAAAGTAGGTGTCTCACGCCTTCGTGGTTGGGGTCCGAAAGACTTGTCGACTTGCTATCTGGAGACACTGAAGGATATGGCAGTGAACCGTGAACAGTGGCGATCGTGTTGTCATTTTCTATTGAATCAGAATGATTGAAAGTGTGTTTGTACAGTTAGACTGTGTTTCGTGTGTTGGCTGCAGCAGCATCTTATCTGTTCCCGCTTGTGTAGGTCCACTCCCTGTTCCCGTTGGATACTCACTCTTTCTGTATAAACGTGTAACTCTGGGGAAAGGCAGTAGTTAGTGAGGCTTGCCTTGCTGTTTAACGCTGAACGATGATGAGCTTGGTCTCATTCACAATAAAAACAGCATACATCATTTTCAAGATGGGGTCCGCGGCCAACGGGGCTGCCAAATAACGAATCTGACCAACGAAAGAAGTATTCGAACCCGAAACCTTCGCGTTCAACTGCTACAGTCTTGCCCGCTTGCTCACCACTGTTCAAAACATTTCATTCTTTACCGTGGATCAGGTTTTATGTGGTAAATTAAAGACGACTGATGTCGTTGGAGTGGTTGTGATTTGTACTTAGTTGCGGAAACCGATTGACGTTGACAAGGCTAAGTATCAGTGTCTAGGATTTATTCGATATACAGCTAAACCATAGGATATAAAAATTAATAAAAGCGTTATTAGGGGAAATGGCAAGATAAGCAAAGTCCAAGCAAACTTGCACGTAAAATTTGACTCTACGACCGAGTGGGACCTTTATCATTTGGTTGTAAAATACGGCTCAATTGTTTCCATTTCTTACACTTTAGGGGTAAGCGCTTCGTCGTTTCTAGTCTAAGAAGTGCATATCAGGTTTTTTTAGTATAAGCATCTGAATTCGATACAGGATACAAGAGGATAACTAAGCTCTCCGGAGAAAACCCAAAGAAGATAACTGGTTTCTCGCGGTTCATTACTTTTCTCCTTTGTTTGTCTACTTTCTGTGAAGTTCCATGTATATGTTTTGGGTTGGCACCATGTTTTTTTTCAAGCTGATGTATTATACATATATATACATATGTAATATACATGTATAATATGCATATACATTAGATGAGAGTTGATGGTCAGGACTAATAGTTTGTATTTTTTATCAATATACACAGTCCAGAGTTTTGTCAAGTAGAGACCAAATGACGTATAAATATTGTGTCTTCCAGTTCTTCGGAGGAAGGATTGCACCCAAGCGACTACACTAGTCTACTAAGAGATTGCCTTTTATCGACTTTATCAGACAACATAATTAGAACGCTGTTTTTCAAGATAGCTTTTACATCGAACATGACATGCCCCATTAGAGGCTGTTTGGCAATAAAAAGACCAATACCCGGAATTTGAGCCTTGTTCGATGTACAAACGAAACGAAAGGGAAAATGATTAAGGAAAGCACCAGTATATACAATAGTTCGAAAATAGGCTGAACACGACAAGTGGGTCGGATGAGTGGGAAGTAAATAAGAAGGGAAAAATATCACCTACTCCGAGTGGTTGGATGAAATATAAAACACCTATTCCTAAATAAGAGGAACTAAGGATAGGAAGAATTGGGGAAGATGATTTTATCAAGGGACCAAATTAAAACATAATTAAAGGAGAGTGATGCTAGCTTTGTCGATAAAAATAATGGCTGTTTTCATTCCAAATAACCGCTGTTTATTTGTTCCGAGCTTGTGACGCATGCTTGTGAGAATCATGATATTTTAAGTAGAGCCCGTTTTCTTTACCAGTGCACAGATACATGCACGGGTTAACCATTTGGGGGATTTCAGTCTTCCGAGCTTCCCAGGATAGGAAACACATATATATATGTATACCTTGAATTAATTTCATTGATATTAGCGACTTAGGTGCGAAGATCATGCTTGAAAAGCATCCACACCGAGATTAAAACACCAGAAAGTTGCACAAAAATTCCCGTTGTTGAAGTCGAAGCCTCAAAAATAAACATAGACCGCAAGTTTTGATCTGGGAAAAAAGCTTGGAGACGTCAGTTAATAAGATCGTAGTCGAATGCACCAAATGAGAGGGAAGTTAATATTTTATTATTTTTTGTTTATTTCTCTTTTGTATGCATGGTGCTGTTAGGCGGTAGCCGAGACCACAGCACATCCATGCAAGGTTATTGATTGTAAAAATTGGTTGTAAATAACTGAACCGGAACATCGAAGTGGATTCGGGGAGGGTTCTCACAGAATGTGTGCGATCGCAAACCCGCTTGGGAGAAATGGGTAAGTTGTAACAAGCTATCCGCCACGGTAAATCCTTCTGTCTCAAGATACAATCCTGTACTTCCACTGGAGCGCTTTATCCATTTAGATTTTGAAGACGTTGGACTTACAATAGGGTCATCAGCTACAATATTACAGTCAGTTACAGGTGGACACTCAAAAACAGAACAGTCGGTACTACTGAGCGAGCGGGAGAGAGGATAGGAATAACCGTCTGAGGGAACAATTTGAGCCTTAATCGCGGCATCTAAATATCGCCATGTGAAACATTAAATTTCGGTAAACGAGAGGTGGCGGTTATTGTATAAGTGTTTTTAAGTGACTGATATAAATAACGCTTGGTGATGAACGTGGTTAGAGAACCGGTGATGATTTGTGTGACTGGATATAGAAAATTGAGTTCTGAGCAAAAATATCCAATAGAGGGGAAGACACATAAAGCCAGCGTGGATTTATGTTCTATCATTTGCCTTTTTCAAGCATAAGCTTGCATCTCAACAGGACGGAAAGTATTTTCATTAGGTCGATAATGGAAAATGCAAGAATTACTACTGTGATTCCGAGAAGGTGGTGACCATGTCTTTGTTTACCAGTACTCGACCGGGGTAGAGTTCCAGAATGGTTTTTGTAATGGTTAGTTTTGGAGGGCATAGTACGAAACAAGGATATAGTTCGGAGTTTGGAATGACATTTAGAGCGATAATCGTGTAGAGACTATAGAGATCTTTGAGGGTCTTCCATGCAATTTTCTCACGAGTTTTTATGTGTACCACCCATATGTTATTGACCAGATCATCAAATGAGTTAGGAAAAATATGACTAATTAAAAGAACGGCACTGCGTAACAGTTTAAAGCCTTGTTTAAAAATCCAAGAGAGATTACAGAAGAACAGTAAAGTAAAGTTATTCGGAAAATAACCCTGGATGTTAAACGGAACTGCCCGAGCTTTCGGATTCGAAGACGCTGGCGTCATCTTTTGGATGCAGTCAATAATATACGCGGACCAAAAGCGATAAGAGGATGGAGGAGTTTTTATGGCGATATGGGGGGAGCTGGAAACCATGACCCTGAGATTTGGATTGGAATAAAACAACGTGAGGTCTCATTATGTCACGTGTGGTGACGAGCTGGGCGACAGCGAGTTGCTGTCTATCACCAGTTTACCTAACATACTCAGTTTTTGGTGGAAGGGTACAGGGGTCTTTAGAGAGAGCAGAGGGATACAGTGTAGAGATGCATCCGGAAAACTACGAAGGTTAAGCGAAAGACCGCTTTATTTTGGAACTTTTACAGTGTTTTGAAGAGTCAGTGGTAGGTCATCATCAGTTGACAGGGGGTGGCATATAACTATATAGACCCACATTTAATTGCAAATTCAGGAAGATTGCTGAAGACGTCACTAACCTAAGCAGAGAAAAAAGATGAAAAGCTGCATCTTAAGAAATAGTTTAAAATTTCGACTGTTACCCAAAGATGTTTTGTTTTTTATATACCTGTTAAAGTAACCAGTAAGCCATGCTGACAAATAAGGTGGGTGCTGCAACGAGTGAATTTTCTTTTAGAAATGAAAGGAACAGAGATGGGATGAGAAGCAGAAGAACAATCAGGGAATGTAAACCTAAAAAGCCTTGCCGAGTTCTTTAATGGCTCGCAGATAAAATGAACTAGACAGAGTATCATATTCCATGTCCTCCTTTAAATTTCCCTAGGTGAACTGGAAGTGCTCGGATAAGGGTACATTGTGCTCCAAGATGTAGCCAAGTATGACACACTCATTGCGTTCCAAGTGGGCACGGGTAAAGGCAGTGGGTCGCCAGCGTTTCAAAAGATTGGTGAGTAGTCTTCTTGAGAATCGAGACAGTTGTTGTCGATTTCCGGCAGGTCAGAACGCAACAGAAATACAGAAAGCTGCTGATTAGAAATACTAAGGCTTCAACCAGAGCGCAGTCTGCAGTATACGACACATGGGGATAAATCGTCTGGCCATGCCATGGCCACAACGTTGGTGGTTTTAAACAAGTCGAAAGGCTCATCCTTTTCCATAGATCCAACAACATTGCCGTCACTGGAGTAATACGGGGAGGGAGTGAATGTGCTCGCTCAAATGAATTCAAATTTGTGGATACCAATGTGGGATGAAAAAGCAGACGACCTTCTATTCCGGTCACAATGCATCTGGATTCTCTCTCACGAAAAGTATGCATCTTGGCTGCACAGAAGTTGATCGATAGAGCCGAACTTTACGTCTGATACAGTTTTTGATGCGACAAGATATGCCTTATATTGTCACTGTCATCAGCTATTTTTCACATCGGCACAGTCGCTTTGTTTTGTTGTATTGCAATCCTCCTCATATATAGAAAGCACTTTGAAGCGGACAACTTAGACTAAACATTTTATGCAGAGTGAAGGCGAGATGTTCTACGGCGCTGGAAAACAAAAATAAATAAATACGTCACTAACCTATCTGCCATCGGAATCTTGGCAGGGGAGGAGACAGCAAAGGAGGAAGGGGAAGAAACAAGAAACATTGCAGTGTTCGACATATATGTCGGCTATTTCAATTTACACCTCCACATTATAAATTGTCCCTAGGGGTCCATGACTTCTGTACCACCTGATTTCCCGCTTAGAATACTATGTTTACTTGAAGGTCCCAACCCCAAGCCTTTGACCAAAAGGTCTGAGTGTCATGACCCACCAGGTGCCAATAACTACTCGGTCAATGTCCCTTTTGGATGAGGCCAGATATCGTGGGTGTCCAGTATGCCCTTCGTAAGCCGATCGTTATTGGTTTTGAGTAAGAATCTAAACTTGGTGCCAAATTCCAGTCAGCTAGGCGGAGGCCTCTGAGCATTTCTTCCTCGTAATCTAGCGTGAACACTACCGCCACGAGAGGTTAGTGGGTAGGACTTTCTCGATAGAGCTCACTTAAGAAGCATGGTCTTTTGGGAAGACTTGGAGAGGTATTCAGGGCGAGTAGTCGGCTCGCAGTCTGAAATCCACCTCCAACCCTACTGAGGCATCAGAAGGCGACGAAAACCGTATCCAAAGGAGGACTGAGAATTGAAATGTTTCAACAGGGCAAAGTGCGCTGATGAGAATGTTTGCATTTAGATTTATACATTTAGATTGAGGGACGAGGTTTTCGGTAAGAAGAGATAGAATGTTTGGTTTCATTGTGACTGCTGACAGAAGCGGTTCAAAGATCGACGGGAAAAATACTCAGCTAGTTAGTGAGAACTCTGTCAAAGTTTGCAGTTCCGTCAGGAAATCAAGAGCGTAAATCCAGCAGGCGGGGGGGGGGACTGAAGAAGCATTGCTCAAATATACGACCAAATGAAAGTTGTCAGCGAGCACTAGAGCTGTGAAGGCATAAGAAGGTGCAAATTTCAGACCGATATCGGAGAAATTCAAATAGTGCTAACAGTAATGCCGCTGAAAAGACAAAACCTAATACGACAGGGGCACCCAACGCAATTAGTGCTGTTTCGTGGATCAGATTGAATAACCACGTCAGGAAGAACACTCCACGTAGAGGTTTCTTTTATTATATTCCACCAATCAAAACCAAGACAAGATTTAAGAAGACATCACTATTGCAATCCTCGTAGTGTGGTATGGTAGTGATATCCTCACAGACTAATGGCGTTCAGGCATTTTTCCATGAGACAAAGCCTATGCGCAAGGAAGATATCACCAACGACATCACCATCAAAATCGTTCAGCGTTAAACAGCAAGACAAGCCTCACTGAGGGCTGCCTTTTCCCCAAGTTTACATGTTTCTATAAAAAGAGTGAGTATCCAAGAGAAACAAGGAGAGAGCCTACACTGGTGGGAAGAGATAAGATGCCGCTGAAGCCAACACAAGAAATAGCCTAACCTTACAAACGAACCCTGTCAAGCATTCTGACGCAACAGAAAATGACACCACGATCACCAATATTCTCGGTTCACTGCCATATCCTTCGGTTCCTCCAGCCAACTGGTTGACGAGTCTTTCGAACCCCAAACACAAAGAGGTGGGACACCTACTTTAACTAACTTTGCTGTACATTTTCACATTCCACGTTGCCACGTCATCTGTTAACCTCCACATGGATTCTTCCATTCCTTGGGAGGAACACAAAATAGGGCACGATATGGTAAACGAGTGCTCGTCATACGCAACACGTGACCCAACCAGCGTAGTCTACTAAGTTTAATACGCTAAAACAAGCTATTCCCAGAACTGGCACCTAGTACTAGATTCCTGGCCTCCACATTACTCACTCGGTCACTCCTTCCAATCTTAGCCATACTACGTAAACATCGGGGGTCTAAAAGCTCCAAGAGACGAACATCTCCCACACGCGTACTCCACGTCTCGCAACCCTAAAACAGAACTGAACGTCCTGCAGCACAGTATATACGACTTTTCAACTTCAGTGAAATATCAGGCCGACTCTACAAGTGCTGCAGTCCAGCGTGAGCTGCCCGAGCCTCGGATATACGCATGTTCATCTACACTGCCAAGCTACCATCGTTCGACACACAGCTACCAAGGAAGATGAAACGGTCCACAATCGTTAGTTCCTCTCCGCTCAGCATCACGTTCGGCACTGCTGTCGTCCAATCATGTAATAGCGATTTGCACTTTGAAGGTGCAAAGCACATCCCAAACTGGGCAACTGATCTCGAGAGTCTATCTAGTGTGCGTTGCGCATGGTCCGCGGACTCAAAAAGGAATACAACGTCATCTAGGTCACATAGCTTCCCTTCTTTTTCCAGTTCGACTCCTATATCCCGGAGATCTCCTGAAGCATCTTCCATTAACTCGTCCACGAAGAAGTTGAACAAGAATGGAGAGATGGGACACCCTTGTCGAACGCCACTAGTCGTTTGAAGTGAACATGACAGTTCACCGTATACCCTAACGCGACCATATGTATGCGAGTACAATGCTCGCAACAGGTTTACGATCTTCATTGGCATACCACTCCGATGGAGGGCACTGAATAGTGCTGGTCGATCCACGGAGTCGAAAGCACCTTTCAAGTCGAGGAAGACTACGATCGTAGGACGGCGCTGCGTGTGGCGCGTTTCGAGTATCTGTCGAAGAGTGAATATTTGGTCGATGCAACCTCGACCTGGACGCGATCTGGCCTGTTTTTCGTGGATTTTACTCTCGCGAATCGGTGTCAAGCGGCGCAACATTATCGAAGCTAACACTTTAATAACTATCGGAATTAAACTACTCCCTCGTTGGTAGCTACAGTCACTCGATGTACCCTTCTTGAAGATGGGTATAATCAGTGACTCACCCCACGATAAAGGAATACGCTCTTTGTTCTGAAAGTCACGAGGGAAGGTGGTAAGTTACTTCATCAGAGCTTCTCCGCCCAGTTTGAAAAGAACTGTAGGACGTTCATCCGGACTGGCTGCTTTTATTCTCTTCAGCAGTCGAATATTCGACTCTACTCTCAATTCCTTTGGGTAGTTAAGAGACACCGCAAAGAGTTGCAGCTGCAGACATTGGCCTAAATACGTTAGCGTGTGACCAGGTAAACTAATCCTCGAAGTGTTATACCCAACGGTCCAAACTTTGCTGTCTACCATGAATGAGCTCTCCATTCCTATCACACACGACTTCACATACCAAAGTTCGCTGCCCACCGCTGTCGTGTATACGCTTAAACAGTCTTTGACTGTTACCTGAAATGGCCGCTTCCTCCATCTCTTAGGCTACCTTAACCCACCAGTTTTCGCGGTCATAGATCTAGCGTTCATCAAAGACACTGGATCTCGCAAAGTTCGTTGGGTCTAATGAAGCAAAAACACCGGCTCCCTACCTGCAAGGAAGCAAATAAGTTGCGTCGACAGTTGCGGCGTCAGTTGACGATAAGTCTTAAGAATGCATGTATATATATTTATATTAGCCTTCAAAATTAACCTTCCATAAAGAGACATCAGTTCGTCCCAAAAATTTCATACTCGTAGGCAATAATTAAACGCACTGCTTCCAGATTTAACAGACTGATACTGGCTTTGGGTTTGAAGATGGTAGATGAGCGGCATTGGAGAGCAAAATTCAATCGTGACGCTTCGGAATTTTGGTTGAACCGGGTTACCTGAGGTCTGTGATTGAAATTTGCCGTCCAAAAGTTAGTCAGTCAGGCACTACTCACGAGTAATCATGACATGCATGTTTGTGCACGCATAAATAGTCCGGTTTTGCACAGCTAATATACATTCTTCATTCGCTGGTCGTGCGTTGAAGAGAACGAGTTGAGTAAATGTTCATTCAAATCTTGTTGCTGTTCGTTTGTTCATTTTATTTCTGGACAAACTGTAAATTCTTATTTATTGCTTCATTTTCAAACTTGATAAGGTTCCGTTTAAACCATCATATTTGTACGAGATGCATTTAACTTTACTGATTAGCTTTTAGTGATTAATTTTTAGTAAATCTTTGTTTCAGGACTATCGTGTAAACACCGTCGGCACATTTCACGCGGTTTGTAAAAATGGTTCGTGTATTCTGTCAATAGTTGTAATTATCGATTCATAAAACATTCACCACGCAACGAATCTTTAGTGAAATCTTTTCTATTCCTTTTGTGACTGAAGCAAGAAATACCAAAACCCGAATCCGCAGTATCCCACACTCCTGTACCTTTTCCATTCGGAGTCTTTAACGGAAATCAGAACGTCTGTCTGAATAATGGAATGCCCTTATGGAATATAGCAGTGTCATCTGAACCAACAAAAACTAGTTCAAGTGTTCCTGGTCAAGAATCATTAGTAAGCGGAATATTAATTCATAACTAATTATGCTTTTTTCAGGCCAACCCTCAGGATCTTTCCTCGCCAAATTTCCACAGGTTGCATTCATTTTCTGATATTCTTCCCAGAAGGTAATCTATATATACTTTTGCAGAGTTTACATAATTCCCAATATCCACCAGTGAACAACAAGTTAACGATCTTAGTGGTGTTTCACCAAGTGCTTGTCAGTGTATGCCGTACAATAAAATGGAGAACTCAAACGATGCATATCACAGTAAGTTTCCGGGATTTTGATGTACATTTTGCAGGTAAAAGTGACGCTCTCTATTACCGAGCGGCCTCACCAAACGAACGTAGTATGGGGTGTTCCTCTCTATCGATTGTCACCAACACCCACGTAACCCAAGCCGTGGGCGCCGAAGAGGCAACCAGTTCACTCCCACTTAGTCATTCGGCTGACTCTTGCATTCCCATTCCCTCCGGCATTGGCGATCATCCACTGGATTTTTCTAAAGCAGAAATTCCGAAGGATCAGTCATCAAACAGTAACAACAACAATTACAAAGAAGCAATGCCCGGAGAAATCTTTAGGGCCCAGTCTGCATTGAACTTTTATGAATTCAGTCCGCGCGATTCTAATACGAACTCATCAGCTTTCCCATCCATCAAGGGTGAGTTCGAATTGTTTATGTGTAACAAGTACGAAGACTTAGACGTCATTGCTAGGCGAAATGAATTACCAAACGGCTCCAAAAGAAAAGATCTAAGTGAACGAACTCATGTAGACACTGACAAACGGAATGTTTGGAATGATCCTAAGGAACGTAAATACCATCATCACGAAGTTTGGTGATGTAGTAATCAACAAGCCACACTGTATTTCCCGTTCTGACTCACTTTGGCTACTTGATGGACACGAAATACAACGGTTATGACTAATTTGATTTACTAATACTGTACTTTAAAATCTTACTGTTGCAAGAGAAATTCTAAATAGTTTAAAGTTGTTTCAAGGTTTTTCAGCTCTCGCAAAAAGGAAGAATCACAGCTGGCGGTGTAATAAGTTGGAGCAAACTTTATGCCGATGGTTTGGTACCTGTTTACGGGAGCGTTGACAAAAAATGAAGGAAAGCTTAGGACTATAGTAGCCAATTCTCGAGGAAGAAAATCTCGAAAATACCGCTAAAATATCTGTAAGAAAGCTGCTGCTGGACAATGAACCAGCAACGGAAATCCGGAAGTCAATCTGGATTCGCTGGTCAATCTGTTATCTTTGGATTTAACTCGGCAATGAGGATCAAAGAGGAAGGGGAAGCTACATGTTAAACGTGACTGCAGTATTTGAAATCTTTACAGAATGATCACGTGATTGGATGTAATAAAATGGCTTCCGAAATGGGAAATAAAGTTCGTATTTTGTATGCTGTAGAAACAAAAACAGTTACAGATCCTACTGAATAAGCGATGACGTGCAAGTGTAGTATGAAACAGCTGGCTTCTGAGTCGCTGTGGGGCGTCCACCCATGACCTAAAAAACAAGAGGTAAAACATCTGCATTCAAAATTGAACTTCTTCGACCGTTTCAATTAAATTTTTATTCGGAAAGGTATAAAATTAGACCATTTTGATCAGGCTATTTTCGCTTTACTAACACCATCATCGATTACTCCGGAGCGCACTTCGTCGATGGACTCCATTGATTCACAGACGTAATCCTTACCGCTATTTTCTCCTGACCAGAATCGTTTTGCATGCAAATCAAATAAAGATACTGATTTATAGGATTAGTGTCATTAGTATTTATGTGCTCTATATCTTTCATCTTTGTTTAATTTTGTGGAACTTTACAGCAGAACAATATCATCACAAAGCAGCTCAATCAGTCGTCGAGAGTTCTTCACAAATTAAAGGTCAGCTAGTGGTGAATGAAATGAGTTCGTCATCGGAATACGAACCGAATTCCACAGATGATTCCGATGATTCGGATCAATACGTTCGTCGGCGTCTGATAGAAATCAATGCAAAATTCGCCCAAGAACCCTTCCCTCCTGAGGGAGGTAAGATCCGTGAGACGAAAGTAACTTTCAAGGAGCAATTGGTTGACTTCAGTGCCCCACCTATCGATTCTTCCGTCACCGAACCGTCAGATGCAACTATTGAGTGGATAGAAGCGTGCGGGGAGGAAGCGGTTAACTGCAGTTCGATTCTGCAGCAGCCTCTTTCGCAGCCGGTCGTTCAAGAACTTTCATCTCATCTCCAAAACGTTCAGGTTGATGAACCTTTTGTGAGAAGCACCCATTCTAAAAAGTCTGAAGATTTCAGAGAACCGACGGAAACACAATCGCCATCCCATGTGATCCCCAGCGTGAAAAAAGAAAAGACAAACAGTAGGAAAATTTCACCATACTTGCTTTTCATGTTACTGCACCCCTTATGTCTAGCCTAGATTGAGCGTAGTGTTTTTAGGCATTCAGTAAAGAAACTTCGAATAGGTACAGAAATATAATGGTGGTAAGTGATTTGTCTTTGTCAAACATGTATAGTCATCAGCTTTCAGAAACAAAGGATTTCGGAGGACTACAGTCCTTTAAATAGGAATATCGTTACTGGAATTAATGGACTAGTCGCAGAGCATATAACAGAATTGTCTACCACGACTGTAATACAAGTTTCATCGTTTGGCGGTTGGCCTACTACAAGGCTCGTCCCTGGGTTGCAGATATGGAAACGACCACCATCCAGGTGGTTAGCCGGAAATGAGGTGGGCCGTTTTATACGATAAAAAGGCTATGCAGAAGGTGTGCAAGGGAAGAACAAACATAAGTAAGGAAAGAAAAGCATATTGTAATTGCCAACATAGGTAATGCACAGCCTCGATGCACGAACGAACACTGCTTCATTCCAACTGAACAGATAGTAGCAACGCAATTTCCACTGTATACAGATCGCTGCCGAACATTTCAGTTTCTCCAAACCAGAAGGAATGCGTCACGAAGTGCAAGAATATCACATACGTTTTCCAGGGCGGGAAAAACATGACAGTTCGCAACCGTAAATTTAAAAAGGATGGCGGATTTATTGAAGGTGAATGTATGAGAAAGTCTTCAAATGAATAAAGAGATACGACGGAAGGGTTTACATGAGTAATCCTAAGTTAGACTAGATTGGCAATATGGGAACGGCTACCATCCACTTGGTTAGCCGTAAATGAGGTAGGCTCAAGCCTGCCAAATTAGTGACCCCAGACAAGCAACGGCAGTGTCGAGGGCGTGGTGGGTTTTCGCCTGGTAAGCGATCTTCCTAAAAAACACCACAGGAAACTGCTGGTGGCACTGTGAAATGGCGAGTGTGACCCGCCATCCAAATAAGGCCTTGTTGTGTTCCATTGACTTGGCGAGGTTTTCCAGAATAGATGTATGGACCGACCACCTGGCCAACGGCTTGTCCGGAATGATTCTGCTGCCTTGCAGAAAGCCCCCGGCTGCGCAAAGGCTAAAGGTGCATCCTCGAACACGGCGATTGAGCAACACAACAGCCCACAACACATACAACCATAAATATGACTATTCTACGCACGAAAGTTTCTCGCTCTTCTCTCGAACGCAAAAGTGACGTTCGACCGTAAACTGTTTGGCTCTCTACTAATTCGTGTTATTCTTCCTTCTCCCTATTGCCTTGCATTCTTCGAGAACTGCAGTCGGCCATGCCGGTGGTAATGCCACTGGAATAAATGCCGTCCCTGTCCTGAAACCTTCTCCCTCAAATAGCATCAAAACCTCACCAAGTCCGCTTCGGCCGGCTGATGCACTTCTTCGTCCTAGATACTCTTTCAAACCAGCCACATTCAACGTGCGACCACTGATGCGTATAGGTCAACAGGAGGTGTTTAACTCATCTACTGGAGACCCTAGCCATCGATGTGTGTTGTATTCAAAAGATTCGGATTCAAGTCTCCAGATCTGTTATTCGACTGACATCCCCGACTGGTCCCTGCGTCAGTTTTCATCTGCGTCTTTCTGGGTACCCTGAGGCTGCGGGGATTGGTATTGCTATCGTTGATGTGGCTCTTAGTTGGATGGCTGAGGCTGCGCTACTTGACTGGATCTCAGTCGACATCCAGCTATGTGCAGTGAGACTTAGAGTTTCATGCAGAATAAATAACCGTCGCTTTGATAGACGCAACTTGTTTGTTGTCTCAGCGTACGCGCCAACAGATTGCAGCCCAGGTGAAATCAAGGTGACCTTTTAAGTGCAGCAAAGATGGGAAGGGTAACTTCGTGATTTTGGCAGGGGACATGAGTGCTCGGGTAGGTCGGCTGTCTTCGAATGAGGCGCACCTAGAAGATCCCTTTGGTTTCGTTTCCTGTTGTTTTTAAAAACGAGAAACGGCTGTTGGTTTTGTGCTCAGACCATCAACTGTTTCGCTCTAATACGTGACGTTCTGACCGCCGGTACGCCACCTGGCGTTCGCCATCTCCGAGATAGTAGTGAATCCAAACCGACCACATCGTTACTAGCTAGAAATGGTGGGGCTATCTACAAGACTGCCGGTTGCACTGGGGCACCCCTTCGCGTTGTGATACCCTGCTGAGTCCGTGCGCCTTCTTGGCGCGCGCCAGTCCATCCCGGCTGGTAGCAAGTATAATTAAACACGTCTCGTAACGAGACAGGAACTCAATTCCAATTCGCTTAGGGAACACGATGAGTTTTGGAGGTGGAACCTGATACTGTCATGGGTAATTACCACAAGTTGTCTCACTTCATCCGAGCTACTGGTGAAAAAGCATTAAGTGTGAGCGAAATGATCTGTGAAGCTAACGGTTCATCTATCCAAGACCTACAGCGTCGACTTGTACGCTGGGCGGAGTGTTTTGGTACACAGCTTAGTTTACCCTCAGCGTTAGCGCTTCCCCCAGCTATTCCGAGAAACGTCCGATGGCCTGTTACAACAGATCCGCCAACCGAGACGAAGATCCTCAGGGAAATTTGAGCCTTGGGATGTCATAAAGTTTCGAGTTCCGATGGGTTTTCTCCAGCTCTATTTAAAGATGAATGAATGGAGCTGGTGACAGAGCTTCACGCTTCGTTTCCGGAGATTTGGTACTCCGAGGAAGTTCCGCCCTCATGTGGGAATCGTTCGTTGTTCCCATCCTCCAAAAAGGATTGCGAAGTGATTATGCTAACCATAGGGGTATTAGCTTAATCCCAATAGCAGCAAAGCTGCTTGTGTCCGTCATTCTTTGCCGGTTGTAAAACAGGCACGAAGAGCAAAATCGTGAGGAGCAGGCTGGGTTTCACGTTTGTCGTGGAAGTGTCGATCAAATCTTCACGCTTCGGCTGTTGTTAGAACACTGTTTTAGTTTCCAAGGGTCAATAATCATTGTGTTCTTGAACATTCTCCTAGCTTTTGATTCTGTTGATACGGAGGGGTGTATAATGCTGCAGTCCTCATTGTTCTACTTTAAGGTTGCGAGAATTAGCTTATCCTCGTTGAGGATGCCCGGCGACTTTCTATTTTCGACCACCGAAATCTCCCAAGCATTGCTCTTGTCTAGTGAGAACATCGGGTGAGCAATGACGAGGCGCGTTGTCCTGCGTTGGGTGCAGTCAGTCATCCTCCTACTGAGGTAATTGCTGTGCGTCGTCTTTGGTGGCTTGGACACGTATTGCATATGCTTGCCCCTCTTCTACCTTTTCGTGCGTTTTCTGCACGTGCTGGACAAATCCGGAAGAAGCGACATAGCGGTCAGGCTATCACTTGGCGTGTAGGTCTGAAGAGGTTGACTTCGGCTTTGGCTTCGGTTTTTGCTTCTCGCATTCGTGATTGAGACCCAAGAGATGTGGATTGTTGTTGTTTCGAGATGCTGAAGGATATGGCTCAGAATCGAAGTCAATAGTGTGAATGGTGTGTGGCCTGTCTTTATAAATCATCCCCCTTTAAAATGATCGAGGAAAAACCAAACAATTGCAAAATGTGTATAGTTAGAACATCAAAAAATCGGTTTGTTTGTTTTGGGTTATTATTTTCCCCGTTGATTTTCCACCTTTTGTGAAGTTCCATTTACATGTTTTTACGTTGGCACTATTCTTGTTTTTCCAGCAATTAAATGTGTACGCGCACACTTTTTGCCCTCTTCGTTTTTTTTTCGTTCTTGATGCTAGTGATAACAATGCACTGTTTTAATGAAGACTTCGTGGTAATAGTAACAGTCAAGTATAATTATATGCGTAATCGATCAAATTACGGATGCAACTTATCAAACATTGCAAATTAATTTTACGACCATGCTTTTGAGTTTTCCGAAATTAAGATTTTCGAAGAAAATCTTTGTAACTTGTTGTAAGATGTGCGTACTATTCCTATCCGTAAATATACCGGATTTCGTTGTCTTTTCGGGAATACTCTGGTTCCTTTGACGCGCAGCTAGGTTTCCATTAAAAATATCCTTTTTATAAGAATGCACAAAACATCCGCTTGGGTTCGTAAAACCATAGATCATCCGAGAACATTTTCTGGTACTCCCGTAGAGTGCATTGTTGGTAGGGCTGCAGCTGGAAGCTGAATTTTATTAGGAGTGTCGCCGCTCCAGCTTTGATGCGGAAATAGTATATATATGTGTGATCGCTTTTTTATGTTCCACGTGTGCGCTTAACCATTTTTTGAATATCTTGACAACCAACATCTTCAGTGAGCGAAAAAATCCTGACTCTTCCGAGGGTGCTTTCTATAAGCGGAACACTCTTTGGAGTACTTTGTCAAGTTTAACTTTACTTTGATGTTGAGAAGACGACTAATCTTTTAGTTCATTCGAGGAAAACATTACTTGATGAGTATTGGACTATTTTGCTCCGCGATTCAGATCGATGCCTTTGGATGGAGTATGGCACTGTCACTGTTATTTTCTCATGTAACTTCGTTCTGCTGTCATTGATGTTGAACGAGGAGGGCTTTGTTTCGATTGCCGATAACAACAGGCATATTTTTACAGTTNTCGTGGTCTTGCACACCGACTTGATCTTTAGCTTTTGATAGGTGGCGCTTTAAAGTGTTATCCATCCGGAAGAAAGTGTGAATATCAAAGTCACTGAGGACCTTTCTTATTGCTTCCGAAGTACCTGATCTGTACGGAATTCCGACGGAGGCCGTTTTCTTCTTTTCTTTCTTCGTCATGTTTGTTGACACGCTAGTTTTCATTTGTTTTCTTATGAGGCGTGGTGGGTAGTGATTGTCCTGTAGGATGTCGTGTAGACGTCTTAGTTCTTCGTTGCGTTCGGTATCATCACTGCATAGCTTTTGAACTCTGTTGGCTAGCGAGCAAATAAGAGTCCGCTTCACGCATTGTGGATGAGCTGAACTGAAGTCCAAATACTTATCCGAATGTGTGGATTTTCTATGGATGCCGATATTGAATTTTCTTGAGTCATTAACTTTCAGACGACAGTCTAAGAAGTTGATGACTCTACTGGTGTCTTCCGATTCCATTGTGAATTTTATGGATCTGCATTGCTTATTGAGAGCTTGAAGAAAGCATGACGTGGAAGACAACTAATCACTCACCTGACCCACATTTCAAAGCACACACATACACGAACACAACTAAACATCAGTTGGCATGTGAACGTTCCCTCAGTCATTTGATTGTAAAACTTGCCTTGAGAAAGACTACCCACGGTAGTCGAAACGTTGGCGCATTACATCTACCAACAACGCTGTGTTATTAATATTATATCATTCACAATAAAAAACCAATACATGGCGCATCGATTTTTCGATACACTCCTTACGTCGTTTGGTCCGGATATTCAAGCTATCCGTTTGTGGGTAAGCCTAGTTGTACGTGCTTGGGTAAATGTCAAGATCCGTATCGATAATGTTCACTTAATGTGTACAAGAGTGAGTGATCGCTTTAAATGTAGTAGTTTACAATGATTAGTCGATCCTAACAGTGTGCGCTCGAATGCGGACGCAACGGTCGGACCATTGTTTCATCGTTCATACTGATATAAACGAAAAGTACCGCAAACACCATCTTCCGCAAAATCAACCCTTAGCATCCAGAGCCACATGACTTTTATTATCGATCTGTTCTACTTCTAACAAATCACGTACTCTAACACATAATCATATCCCATGAAATTCTGTTAGATTTTCACAGTCATGCTTATCATGCTTACCGCATCAGTATGAAAAAACTTAAAGGATTCGTCCTACTGTCCATCGTTTGACTCCCCTGTTCAATTAGAGTGTGGTTCTACATTTGTCAGTGTTTTTAATTTATTTCGGAATAGTTCGTCCCGTGAAAAGGATATTACTTCTTACTAATCAAAATAATTTTTCTTTTGCGAAATTGAAGGCTTTGCGAGTGACTTAATCGATCTATCGGTTCACGACTTTGTCCTTAAACTAAGTTGCAACCGCTGTGGGAGTACTTTTTAGGAGTTATTCTAATAGCTTGCTGTACTTTTGTTTTATGTAACTCACTGGCTTACTATGATAACGTTAATGGACCTCCTGTGGAGAGAGCACAGCCCTGTTTACAGATCCTAATTTATCAAAGCCTCGGTCAATGAGTAGAACAGTAACGAAGAAAGAGAGCCGAAGAAAAGAAGCTTTTTAAAAAGTCGACAAATGAATATTAGCTGTTCCATTCCCCAAATCGACGTCATTAATTATTCATCACAGTCCATTGTTCTTCAGTGGCCAGGTGAATGTTTATCCACGTTTGACAAATGTTACTGTAAACCTTTATCTGTGGGAACAGAATTTTATCAGCCTATAAAAAATACTTATTTCTCTTGGAAATTGTAGAGCTGCGGTTCAACTTTGATAGCGGTTGTAAAAAGCATCTGTGATATACTTGGTCTTGTTGAATGTTGCGGTTGCTTGACAGAGCCAACACGATTCGCTGAAACAAAGGATATAGGCAAAAAAATGACAGACCATTCTATGGTCTGCCCGCATGTATACTTACACTCCCGGTTAGCCTCTTTCAGTGTTGTCCAACTTACTCTTATCTTCGTGTAATTGGGTACATTAGATTTGTGTTAGTAGTTAGAAAGATTCTTTAACAAATTCGGCGGCATTTCTAACGCTTTTTACGGGATTTATTGACAGTTTTTTTAGGGTTTTGACGATACTCTAGGGTAACCAGCCACAAGGCTTTTTCACATTTGTTCTCTTGCTTCTTGCCATAAGGCGATTCTGTGGAACGCGTAACTATCTCGCGACCTAATACAGCAGCAATCACTGTCCATTCCCGAATTTCTGGATCCGATAGTGTCAAAATTGGATGCAAAGTTGACAAAAAACGGCTTGGTGTTATTCAACCAAATGTTTTTTCCCCCAGACCAAGATCTACGTGGGCTGGAAGATTGCCCGACGGTGAAGATCACAGGTTAATTGCAGTAAAGGTAATTTTCTTGTAAATGTATCATCTATACTATACGATCCATGCAACCCTTTGATGGAAGCCGTACAGCACAGGAAGTAATGGCAATTATATGCAGAATACCCAACTGATATTCACCAATTTGAGCCATTTATGGAGTCGGCGGGATACCCAACTATCAATAGAGAATCAAGTTTTCACAGCTTCCAAAGGGTCGGTCTTGTCATGCGGCTCAGGAACCTGACGGTTGAAGACAAACATGAATAAGCACTTGCAGTAGTTGAACACCTATGTCTTCATATTATTAGTACAGTGGAGTGGGAGAATACTGCAAATAACTTGGACGAGCCACCAAATGGAAATAAATTAAGATAGATGCGACATGATCAGAGCATGTCCATAAGACGCCTATATCGTCTCGCGCTACTCTAAGAGATAGGTAGTGTACTAACGACGCTTGAAACTGACTTCCATAATAAATAAATTGTTGCGGTCATTTAACAGACAGTAGGATTACAAAAGGATGTTCTAGCAAACATATAACGCTGAGGAAAATACAGACGCAAGCAAGTCAGAAACACGCTTCTAGGATGTCGTTTTATTCGCCGCTAAAGTGCGGAGCAGAAGGCGAGTGTCCGGTGCAATTCAACAAATTCGCTTATAATTGAATCCGAATAAATCACAGTGGCATAGGACAATATGCTCGCTGTTATCTGTCGCAAAATGACGTACTGCACATTTAGGATGTCTCTTAATAAGAAAGTAATCAGTCGCCGACTTACAGCAGGCGACGACACCCACGCTTCGTTTTGCTGCTTTGTGCGTAAAGCTTCGGATAGCTAGGAGTCTCGGCAGAATATCCCAAGTGAAATCCTCCCGTTTGGGCTTGAGTGACTTGGAAGCACTGAGTCCACAAAACAACATGGAACTACTCTACATTACACGTCTTCAATGAATGGATCCCAAAATTACAAAATATACTGCCCGTTCGCTGAGTGGACAAACCTTCAAAAGGTCAA